>VFFE01008908.1:438879-501666 GCA_008921705.1 Burhinus oedicnemus | reverse complement strand
AAAAAAAAAAAGCTTTTGAGGGCAATTGTGTGATCTGCCAAATATCTGCAGCGAGCATCCCTGCTCGGCCGGGATTATTCCTGCTTGGCTGCCCTCTGCCGGCATCGCCGCACGGTGCAGAGGCGGCTGCGCGCCGGCACCGCGTCCGGCCGCGCAGCGCCCGCGCAGCGCCCCGCGCACCTCCGCGCGGGGGCGGGGAGAGGGGACAGGGACGGGGAGGGCCGGTTTAATTAAGCATGAAAAATAGCCGGCATTTGTACGGATCAAAGAAAACAATTATGCATAATGGTTGAACAGAAAACAATTGACTATTATTGAATGAGAGGATTGCTCTAATTAATCCAGAAGATATACCCACTGCTAAATGAGGTGAAGAAAAAGCTCAAGAATAGATTTAACTCTGGAGCGTAATATAGCTGAGGCAAGGGGGCAGTTTATGACTCAACACAGTAGAATTTCTGCTTGTAAATGTGATTGCTAACATTTTTTTTTTTCAGTCACAATTTTCCTAACTTGCAAATGAATCTGAAATATGTGGAAATAATAGTGTCTGTCGTGTAAAATGAATGCGTGTTTTTCTTCTTTAAGGTTTTATTTTTAACTGTCTCTAGTAAAAGTGCGTTAGTCATATTTATCTCACTCATGAAAGAGCCTCTCTCTGTAACTCGCTTCAGATTTAACCCCTTTAAGGTTATCTACAGTGTTAGCACGTTGTCTGCTTCAGGAGGCCAGTGTCTGTCCCTAACTCTTCCTGGATGTTTTATTGACATTTGGAAGGCCATGCTGTGTTAAGGAATAAATGTAAATTCAACCAGAAACAGCAGAATGTCACCGCTGTCCTGTTTGTGGTCAAGCAATCTTATCAACCCATCGGGAAAATTAAGGCTGAGGAAAGCCGTGGTGAGGAGGGGGTGCTGTTCCTGCTTCCTTCCTTCTTTCTCCAGCGTTTCCTTGCCCCTCCTCGCCATTTCCATTTCCTCTTACATTTCCCAGTTTAAAAGATGGATGATCAGTACCTGTGACCCTTAAATTTCTTATTCTCTGTTACATTTACATGGAGAAGATTATTAAATCTGCAGATAGAATTAGAGGCCAAACTAAATTCTTTTGTATTGATATAACCATGGGAGTTATTTTAAATGTGACGGATGTAACCTGAGAGCAGACTACGTCCAGGATGACTAAAAGGCAGCCACTGTATGAGTATTTATGAAAAAATCTGTGTGCTCTTAAGATGTCACGCATAATCCGCGCTGTGTGTCTCTTCAGTGTCACAAGCGCATTTACATAGATTGTCATGAATTTCAAATTGCACCTCAAATCAATGCCAGAGTAAAATTACCTTCGAGCACAATGCAGCCTTCCTTTAAGAGTTAATCATACAGGTCTCGCTCCGTTTGGAGGTAGAGCTAGCCCTCCCGTGACTCTCGCAGCTCACGGAGTGCTAACGTCAGGTGCCCCGACACGTTTGTAGCACCTCCGTGGGACCGAATGCCACCAGCGCCTGGTGCCACCTTGTACCCTCCGCAGAACATGAAGCGTGAAAACGGTGCGTTACAAACGCAGGTATCTCCTTAACTGGTGCGAGCGGTATGTCTGAAGGGTACCGTGTACGTGCTTAGGGCTCTGTTTTGACAAACCATTTGTAAACATCCCATGGGGACTTTGCTCCAACAGGTACAAGAGCTCTGAAGCAAGCATTTTCCCAATGCTGTAATATTGTTGCCGTCATCTAATTGCATGTGCCTTGACTGTGGGGAATGATGCCTTGAGTGCGCTATTCTCTGGTTCGGTCTAACCATAAAAGGCTAAACATGGCCTTGCTCCAACTCCATTGGTTGCACACATCCAAATTGGATTAAGGCTCAGTCAGGAAGACCTTTTTGTTGTGGGGAGACAAAAAGAGACAGAGATTTTACAAGGACCTGCTCAGGGTGACACCACGGCACCTGGTAGGAACAGCTGCGTCATCTGATCCCAGGCTACTTGCCGTGTCCTGGAGCACATTGCATCTCTCCAGAGGGTAAAAGCTTCCACTATGCCCAGAAAGAGCATTTAGCCAGTGTAATGCGTTTATTTCTGGAGAGAGACCCTGCGGCTGAAGCAGTTTCTTGTGGCAGATTACCAGTTACAAGTGCTGTAAATCGTGGTGTGTCCGATATTTTTGCCACGGGTCTCTCCATCAAAGGCCACTTTTCTACTCTGCAAATCACTGTCTCCAGAAACAGCCTCCCAGCAAGCACGGTCATTGAAGCCCCAGGCTTGAATTAGCCCGTGAACTGGGGGCACAACGATCCTCGGGTGCTGCTGGCGCTTGGGTAACCGATGGGAAGGAAAGGAGGAGTGTTTGGGCCGATGGCATTGCAGTGATGAGAGACATGTAAATGCCAGCAATGCTATTTAGCATTTCTCAAGCAAGAGTATGGGCCAGCAGATACGCCGTGGATCCTCGCCAAGCATGTAGGGGGACATGTTGTTAACTTGCTGGTGGCTGCTGTAGCCAAGAAACCGAGTAGCCATGTAGGGACTGTGGCGGGCGGGAGAGAGGGAGAGAGAGCGCACATGTAGAAATAAGGCTTCTCACTCCACAAATTCTGCTGTTTGCCTGTAGAAAAAGAGGTATTTTTGCAAGCGGGGACTTAGGAACAAGATGAAATCTTCCCACTTTTATCAGCGAGGCAGTTAGTGAGAAGCACATGGTGAAAAGGCTCAAATTCTGGTGCAAATTATCATGAAAATAACTGAACGCTCAGAAAATTTGGAATTGCAAATATCGGGAAGCCATGGCTTTGTGGACTGACAAGATGGAAAAGCCATCCATTCTAAGGGTTTTGTGGTGCAATTTAGCCCTCTGAGCACTATCCTTGCTTCACAGATTTGCTGCAGGTTGAGACATCTCCACTAAGAGAGACAACCGGTATTTTAGGTACATAGAAAACATAATAATCCCAGGCGCTTGGGACATCTAGCAAAGTATGGAAAATCTGACCAGGACCAGGGCGTGCTGTCCTGTGAATGTTCTCCTGGAGATCAGCCCTCCGTGGACTTAGCTGCTCACCCGAAACTATGGAGAATTTCTTTTTCCTTTCCCGTCACGGTTTAGAAGATGCAGAGAGCTGAAAGCGAGTGTTTTGTTCCATCCCTAAGGTAGCCGCAGGTGAAGTAATGACTATATATAGTCACTAAAGTGCCTTCGGATAGTTCTGGAGAAACTGCTGTATAAGTTTAAGGTATTATTATTATTATTAAGGTATTATTATCGTAAGTTTGCCGCAAGTTGCAACGAGACTGTAAGAATTACCTTGGAGCACCTAATACTGGCACAGTTGCAGAGTTTAAAGTTCTCTCTCTGTCAATATTGTGTTAATTTTATCTGGTGCTTCTGATTAAACAAGCTAATCTGGAACAATTTCAGTAGCTGATTTTCTAAATAGAAAAGGCATTAATACTTCAAGTTGCACCCCTCTGGCATCCAGAGAAAGGAAAATCCTTTATGAACAAATCAGATGTGGTCACACTGAGTCCTAAACACTGCTCAGCTACCATCATGCTGATTTAATCAATCCTCACGAAGTAAAAAAGGTAGAAAGTGGAGAATAATATGCCTGATGATGAGATATTTTAATGAAATGCGTTGGGATAATTTAGTGGGGAATGAAAATACTATGGATAAAAGTGAGTCAGAAAGTATGAAAAACACCAAACGTATCAGAACATGTGTATAATATCAAACAATGGTTGAACATCCTGAATCTGTGCTTCACAGGTAGAGGGATGAATTGGGAGACGATTTGGCTGTGAATCAGTGGGGTCAGGGACGAAGTGGCGCAAGAGTTAAACGATGGCTGGAGTTCGGGAATCGATGGGAACAGGTCTTTTGAGGTTCTGTGGTTGCTGCAGCTCACTGGTTCATTAGAAAGCTTACAGGGAGAGGTACCGGAGCGGGGAAGTGTGCAGAGCTGGTATCTTCTAAGTGTAAGCCTATATACTTACTGCATTGTTGGCTGTGGAGGCCAAAATAAGGTCCTCAGTATCTTAATAAGAACCATTGTGGGCTGATCTAAAACAGGGGGCTTTGCACATAGAGGGTAACGCAGATACGTTGGTCTCTGCGGACCTGCAATGCCCTGGGTAAATCATCTTCCTTCACGTATGGTATTATCAGTGTGAGGAAGGCAGAAGGGTGTTGCAAGTTCCTGCAGAAGGACAGAGGGAGTTAGGTGGTCATGTTTTACTGTTTGGACCACAATCTGAAGGTAAAGAGAAGCTCACCATAATTTGTACTTCAAGCTTTTGTCAATAAGGCTGATCCGAGATAGGTGTTTGGGACATAAAGGCACAGTCAAGATGCATGTTCAGGTAATAAGATCTCGAGCAGAATTTAGGTAAAATCCTTGTAGCTACGTGAGTCTGAGTGCTTTGGGTGCTGGAAGGCACCAAGAGATACTCCTTACGCTGGCATGTGATGCTGAATGCGTGTGGACAAAAAGTGGACCGATGCTGTAATCACCCCATCCCGCCGCGTACTACCAGATGTGTTGTTGACAGCTGCACAACAGGAACTTGTAAAAAGAAAAAATAACAAAAACAAAAAACCCCCAAAACCAACAAAAGATGAAATGACAATTTAGAGACAGATTAAGACATATGCATCTATATGTGTATTATTCATATAGGCCTAACAAATTAAAAAGCAGGAAAACCACAGGACAGGTCTTGAACTGATGTTGAATTGCCATAACTTGATTAACCAGCTGGAGATCAGGTCCATAGCTTTTCTGAAGCAGCTTTTTTTTTTTTCTTTTTTTTTTTCTCAGAATGCACACAGGGAGCAGATCTTTTGAGTAGGAAGGTGCCATTTTTACACAGTCACTGTTCAGACCATAGCCACACTTGAAGCCAAAAATAGAAAATATATTTTAGAACTTGTTAAATTAAAAAAAAAAAAAAGGAGAGAGAGAAAAGAAAAACCTCCAGCAGAACTTTGCATTCTCTGACTTTTCAGACTTTCAGGTCTGCTCTCCTGATTACACATTTTCTAGCTGATGACATGCCATCAGCTAAAGATGGATTTTAAACACAAGTCATGTCAAAAGTTTCATTTAACCTCTTCAATGTAACAAGCTGCTGATGGTTTACATTTCTGACAGTGGAGGTAAATTAATCTGTGATGGATGTTTGGAAGGGAGAGAGAAGATTTGCAAAGAGCGAGGAAGAAGTAAAATGGTAACTGGTGAAGGCACTGGACATCTTCTGGAGTGTAGTGAGTGGTGGGTGGGACGTGGGTGTGGTGATATTTCTAGATCTGGATCTAGATATAGTATAGATATATCACACTCGCTATGTGTATGTATGCGTGGTTTTTAAATAAAAATAGTTTTCCATTATACCGTGCAAGTCTGACATTTGATGAGGTAGAATATTTCCAGATGGGTTGGATTTTGGAGAATAGGGAGTAGGTTATGATTTGTCTAATGAAATGTTAATTTTTTGGCAGTCAGAGGGGTTTAGGGTAAATCAGTTAAACCCAAAGATGATTAAAAAGGGATTTGTGAAACTTTGGAGTAGTAATTAGTATTAATTGAGGCCATCATTATTTTATATGATAAAGGTAGAGGCATGTGTAGTTGGACAACAAAAAAAAAATACTAGGCTCATCTTCCTCCTTGCTGGGGGTTGTAAAAGTTTGTGAGGGAACTCTTGTTAGTAAGTAATCCCAAGAGACGTAACACGGTAAAACCTTGACACAAGAAAATTCAGCCAGGAGACAGTTGATTTCTCAGCTGGGAGGTACTTCGGGAAGAGATGGCATCTTGCCGTCTCCACCAGGACTTGGTAATAATTCTCACTATTCATGAACAGATGTCTTTGGTTAGATTCCCTAAGTGCATTTGAATTCATTAAAGGATCTAGGGAATCAAGATATTAATTCTAAATTATTACATATTATAGATTTTATTTTCTGGAAGAATGGGAACATGGTAAAAAAGAGGTTGTAGTAAAGGTGGTAAACGATGTCAAGATAACATAATCACAGAATAATATTATGCCACTCCAGGCTATATTTTATCGGGGGTTTTTTGCTTTAATACTGGCTATCTAAAATAGTTTGGCGAAAGAGTGAGTTTTAAATTGTGTGTGCTGCGAGACCGAAATTCTGTAGTTGGAGACATTCATAAGTGATATTTTCCTGATATTCAACTGGAGTAAAGTATTTGCGCTCTGCTGAAAGCACTGTGAGGATACCAATTTACAGCAGATGAGGATCTGACCAGCTAACCTCAAGCATTCCGTAATTGCAAGCTGAGCTATTTTGTATCTAATTAGTAAGGACTGAATTGAAGGACCAGTAGGCTTAGGCTATCATATGTGAGTTATTCTCAACGATCAGTACTTTCATATTTTACTGGGACACCAGAGCATTGATACAAACTCTCTGCAAATGGAACTTTTACTTTTTAAGAGCAGCCTGCAAGCCTTCCTTTCCCAGGTCAGGTACTTTAGGGAACTTTGGAGACAATATTTTGAAACTGAACATCCAAAAGCTTTTCAAATCTTCATGACTAAACTCTATTCCAGTACTTGGTTGCATTAACAGATGTGATTTTTGTCAATGGGAACTTGGCAGAAGAACAAATTTCATCAGTTAATATTTGTAAACTGCCTTGAGATCCACTGATGGAAGGAAACCTGGACTGAGAATAAAAAATGCCAACTATTGAAGTTTGTTTGCTGAATTTTCCATCTTTGAATCTATATTTATAGGATTTCTTCACATCTCTTTAATTATCGCCTTCCAATTTTATTCCTCTGTCTTTCCTCCCCATTTTCTATGTACAGATGGTGCTTTAGTCATTTTTCTGTTCACCCAAGGTTTTGCTACCACAAAGAAGGGCCAGGTCATTTCAATTGGTCTTACAGGTACGCTCAATTTGAGTTTACTACTTCCTCTAACCTCTTATTAAAGACAGTTTAACCCATTACAGCAAATACCCAGGACCTTTATCTTGCTTGATATTAAAATATTGATATTGAAGTGTTGATATTAAAATATCAAACAGTGTCTCATTTCAGTCTGCCTCAAAGGATGCTTTTTTTTCCTAGTCAGTTTATAATTTCTCCACTTTGTTTCTTTTCTTGTTACTCTTCTGTCTCCCTTTTTGGCAATGGACTTGACTGAAGAGAATCTTCTGCACGTGACATTGCCAGTGAGACAGCCTAAGAACAATGCAGGTGATGGTCAGGTCAAGACAGGTCATCTGCAGTAGTAATGCTTGTTCAAGCTGCAGCACATCTTGCAAGGAGCCTTTGGTCATCCTCTTTTGATGCATTCATCAACATGGTCATGACTATAGTAATCAGAAAAAACCTGCATTACTTCTACTTGCAGTTGAAAAATTCCTGACTGGACACTTTCTTACAGTTGTAAAAATAGGTAATGCAGTACAAGAGTTGGTTGGTTTTTGGGGTTTTTTTTTTGTCATTTCTTTGCACAGGCTCCAGAATTGCAGAATTTTTTAACATACAAGAATTTGCCTGGACAGGCATCTATTCCAAAGTTGCTGTATGCCTTATTTTCCCCAGCACTAATGCAACATATGTTTCAAGCCAGTCCTGATAATGTTTTTCAGTGGTATTCATCTGTGATATTTGTAGTGAGTTTCTTGGTGTAATTGTAATTCAGAAGTTGTCTGTAGCCCTGTGATATGTGCATAATTGTCCCTGTCCACTGTAACCACCAGCACCTCTTGTCAGCAGGATTGATGGTAATGTTTTGGTTCCTTTTTTAATAATTAATTGCTGTTCTTTCCAACAACAAGGGATTCAAGTGGAGCTTTTGTTGTTCTAAATTTGAAATCTTAAGTCTGTGGAGATGTTTCCAGGAGGTATTTTCTCCGGTTCAACATACACTCTAACCACAGGTGTTGTATCATCAAAGAAAGAACCCATATGCTAATTTAAAAATAACAGGCCTGTTTATTGTTGCAGTGCATCATCATCAAAGAAAACAACAACAACCACCTGTCTTTAGCTGTATAATTAAACTGATGGGTCTTTATTCTCTGCTAAATGATATGGTAATATATGGATGTGGAAAATAAGAGAAATCATCCTTTTAAACTTTTGAGATGTTCACAGCGCTGTTGAAAACTGTTGTGTGCTTTTTGTTTTTTGTTTTTGGTTTGTTTTTTTTTTTTATAAACTAAGTTTGCTTTCTTAAAAAAAAATCTGTTACTAATAAGATCCTTTTCCTGGTGTACTTAGGCTTCCTTTAACACTTTTTACCATGCTGGAACTTCATCTTTCCATAGCTTGGGATGGCCACCTGTTCTGGTATCTTTTTTGGTATGGTTTTCAGTGATTCATTCCATTTCATTTTTATCACCTTTTTCTTTATCACTCCCAAAGGCCCATTTTGGTTGTCTTTCTCCAAGCCTCTCCACACAAAACACGGGTCCATATTGTAACCAAATACAAGGTACATACTTCTTGCCTTCCTTTCTGTCCCACCATGGAGATCCAGCCAGCCCAGCTACTCTCACAGGCAGTGGTGGTTCCATTCTGCACACAACAAAAATCTGCTGCTTCTTTTAACACTAGCATGACACCGATATTTCTTTCCATCAAGAGCTAGCAAATATCTCAGGTTTTGAATGTTGACTTCTTGGTAAAGGAATCAGTCATTGAACCAACACGTATATAAGGTTCACTTAGACTATTTGCACACAGATACCGGCTCTGGAATGGCTTGGTCAGACCTCCTCAGCCAAATCTTTGGCTAATTGACCAAGTTTCCTACCAAAACCCAACTCTTGGAGAACATGACTACTCCTACAGTTACTTTAACTGGAGAACAAATTATAATGTTGTTTTCACAGATCACTCTTTCTCCAGAAACTCTTTTGACACAGAAAGTTGCATAACTACTGCTCTTAGATGAGTAATCTGAATCGTGTTTTCTTTTGAAAGGCCAATCCTAAATCCCTTTTGCTATCCACTAGACTTGTTAGCGCAGGCAGAAGATTGTGTTGGCCTGCAGGGATGTGTCATATTGAACTTGTCATATAGGACATGGCTCACAAAGAATTTGGGGCATTAGGAATTTAAAGTCTTTGACAAACCAGTAACTTTCATTCTGAATTTGCTCAAGAATTAGTGTGTCCTACTTTTTTTTATGATGCCTTTTTGCCGTGCCCTTATTTAAATATTTTACTCTGATTAAAAAGGAAAAGTATGCCAGGTCATCTGGGGGGCTCTGCACCTTTCTCTGTCCTTGCAGGGACAGAGGAGGGGGACACCCACCTCTCTGAAATCCCTGCTTCCAGTGTTCAGCCTCGTCTTTTTAGGCTTGTTATCGCTTTTGCACCTTTCTGTTGTTTCGGGCCTTTAAGAAAAGAAAAATGTGCCTGTCTACAAAGTGTGCCTTCTGGGTAGAAATACTGCCATGAGGTAGTGGGTTGGTATCTTCATCTTGGCAGTTGTGGGTTTATTATTCTGAGGGCAGTGGTTTGGTTTTGAGCTGAGCTGTTGAAGCAGATGTTCTTTACTGCAAGCTCGTAGAAAGGTGCGTTTTCTTCACGGGGCTGATGTGAACGAGTTAATGCCAGGCAGGAGTGTTTCTTTTGCTGATGTTTTGTGGCCGAGGTTTAAAGATTTGTTTATAAAGTTGGCAGTGTGACTTTTGGGTCTGTTATATCTTATTAGTTCAGGTGCTATAACTGGACAGTAAAAGTGTGTGGGTTTGTGTAAAGAAGCCAATATACGTTCAAACCTTTCTACGCAGGCAGAAGAGGTGGTCTGCAGAAGCCGTGCTAGTCACTACTCTTGTTTAATGAGCATCGCAGTGAACCTGACAGTCTCTTCCACGTGAATGTCCAAGCCACAAATTAGCTGCACTAGCCTGCTTAGGTTTCTTTGATCATTGGTCTGAAACTGTTTTACGCTGTCATCTCAAATGCCGTCCTGCAAAGTGCTTAATTTTGCAGTGCAGGTCCCCCCTCCAGATTACAGTCTACACCTGATGCCATTGGGAAATCTCTCTGGTACTTTTCTCTAGGACTCTGTTCTGTCGACTTCTTTCTAATCATCCATAAATAGACTCATCTGTGTTAGGTCTGTGTGTCTGAGTAAGGGAAGCCACATGACAGCACGCCTCACTTGTTGGAGCAACAGCAGATCTGGGGAGAAAACTTGGCTTCATGGGAGTGGATGGAAAATTCTCATTGAATTAAACACATCCAAAATCTCTGACAGCTTCTTCTCCAGACTCGGATTCCTTGTGTGGGACGGGGTGAGCTGCGCAGGCTTGGTTTATCCTTCAGAAATATGGCTAGTAATACTCAGTTCTGTAATAACTCTGAATCCCGGGAGAATAAGAAGCTGAAAAAAGTATTTCATTTATTTTTTCTGTTAACATGTGCAGTGCAGTTTGATTTGCCTTTTCTGGATAGTGGCTTTTGCCATTTTATTTTATCAAATATGCATGTTATAGGAAGTTTAGGAATAAAGCATTATGACTAATTAATCAAGGTTGTTATGAAGTTAAGACATGCGCTGAAGGGTTTAGAGGATCAGTATATACATTTCCCCATAGAGCTGGACTAAGAAATAGGTTTTCAACTAATAATTTGACAGTTTCAGCTTGTTTTTCTGTTTTATGACTTCAGTGAATGAAGTTTGTAACTCTGGCATTTACTGAAGATGATTGAGGGAAACATGAAATTAAAAAAAACTATTTTCCCCATTATATTTGGTCATTGAAATAATTGAAATAATTTCTTTTCCTGATGCTTTCCTTTTTAGGAAAAATAATAATGAAAATGTTCCTGTTAGAAACTGGAATCTTTCAAAATTGACTCTTTAAAGCTTTGAGAAATCCCAAGGATTTTGTCAGAGCACAACTGATGATGCAAAAACCTAAAGCAGTGAAAACTAAAATCAGGGCTGTGAAACAATTATAGACCATTACAACTAAAAGCATATGGAATTTTTTTCTAAGAGGACTACGATTTTTACTATCTTTTTTAGTAGTTTTAAAATGTTATTCAAAATATCCAAAATGTCTTTGCAGATTGTGAGCATGCATAGATATGATTCATATTATGTTGCCTATTTCCCCAGGCGGCAGGACAGGTAGTAGTCCCAAGGGGCCATCTTCCCCATCTCTCCGCCTTAAGGCAAGACCACCTGGACCTGTCATATCTGATGGACACTTGTCTAATCTATTCTTTAAGCCCTCCAATGACAGAGACTCTCCACCCTCCCCAAGCAATCTATTCTAGTGCTTTGCTAGCCTCATTGTTCAGTAATTTTCCCTAATGTTTAACCTCAATCTTCCTTTCTGCAATTTAATCCCATTACTGCTTCTCCTATCTGCCATGGGCAAGGAAAATAGATTCCTCCCTTCTTGGCAAGCAGCTTTTTATGTGTTTGAAAGCTGCTCTCCTATGCCCTGTCTGACTTCTTAAAGCTAAGCCACCTCAGTTTGTTCATTCCTCAGAGGTCCTCATGGTCTCTAGCCCTGCAATGACTCTAGATTGCATACGGGTGGTTTGCGTCTTTCTCCAAATACATTTCTCAAGTTCCCGTGCTGTATTTCATGCAGCTGAGGAAACCCTGATGGATACAAAGTCTTGCAGAGTGGGAGAGTATTAAAGTCAGTGGAATGAGTGGGTAAAAAGCTACACCTTTGTGCGTGTCTCTGGTCAGGTCCCCCCCATCACTGGAGATGTCACATACCGCTCACTCGTGCCAGTTGCTCCTTGAGTAAAGCAGAGAGGGTACGGTATGTTTTGCATTTAGTTCCTTGGCAAAATAGGTTTTAGCTCCTGGGGCTCCTGCAGCAGCTGGCACAGGGCAGCCGGAGATGGTCTCCACCTCCCTGCTCCCATTGCTCCCTACCCTCCGCACACGTACCTGCCTCACGCCATGCTGCAGCATTATTTTCTGCCCTCTTCTACAGCCTGGGCATATGGACCTGAAGTAGAAACTTACGGATATATGCAAATGTTTTAATGATGCTATTTGCATATCTGGAAGTGATTTACAAAACGCTGCACATGGAGCTGCTTAAAACTTGGCACCAGGAGTTCGTAGAGGATCATGGCTCAACACAACAGAAACTGAATATTCAGCTGGTTTTTGCCAGCTCTCACAGAGAAGCAGTGCAGTTTTGGCGACTGTTGAAGTGAGTCTGTCAATGAAGGAAGGCGCTTGAGTCCTTACATGAGTTTCAGCCCTGCCCAAGGGGAAAACATCCCGTGATGTACTGCCTTTCTCTGCTTTCTTGCTGCTTTGGGATGAGCAACCAACTGCAGTTGGTCCTGGTGGTGGGAAGTGCTCTCCTGCAAACCCTCAGGAGTGCAGGCAGGCAGGGGGGTCTTGGGGGTCGGCGCAGCCCAGGGGCCGTTTTATGCTGAAATCTACATCACTCTTACAGATTTTTGGGGGTTTTTATTTATTTTCCCCTCCTGGCATATGCGTTTATGAGACTTGGAGATGCACTAAATTTAAATATCTGAGTTTGGATTCTTTTCAGAAAGAGACAGCATTTTACGTTGATCTGTGTAGTTGCTTTTCAGGTGGACCCTCTTTTCAGAGCCCCTGTGCTGGGAACCAAATTCACCTTTCCCATACATATTTGTAGTGTCAAAACTTTTACACACGCACTCGCTATGGAAGTGTTGTGTGAGGTTGGGAGCTGTGCTGGCACAAATGGGCAGCCCCTAATCCTGCAGCATCACTAACTTATTTCTTTTACAATTTCATTAGTATAGGACAATCTCAAGAGGAAAGGAGGGGAGGCCTGATTGCACTTATTTGTGTTCACCTTTAGATTTGCCAGCTCTCTTTCCTCTATTTTCCTTTATTTTGGTTTGAAGTTAGCATTAATAAGAGTGAGGGCATTGGTACTTTTGGAGAATGCATAGAAAATACGTTGCTGTAGTAGTCAAAAGAAAATCTGCTCTCAGAGCCCTGAAAGCAAGTGTATGATAGGTGAATATCAAATTAATTTAGCAGGATCTGAGTTCAAGCACACAAAAAATTGTAGTTTTTTATCTATGAGAAGGTCCTTGCAGAAGAACACCTTTAATGCTACGGGTTTCCATGAGGCCAGGTGGACACTGGACAAGTTCTTGAAAGAGAAATCCACAGAGTGCTGTTAAACAGAAAGAAATCACACATGACTAAGAAAAAAACGGAGCTAAGAAGCATTTAAGGGAGGAAGTTTTATATATGCTTTTCTTGTCATTACACTCCTGCCCGGGCATCTGGTTGTGTCTGGTGGTGGAGGCAGGGCCCAGGGTGAGAAGGACCTTTGCCCAGTACAGCCCTTCTTATGATTGCTTGACTTTCTTGCCGTCAGACGGAAGGTTTTGTGCTGTCTTACAGGAACAGGAAGGAGAAATACAACATCACTCCGAATAGCATGTTTAGACACCCAGAGGGTAAGTGAACCCTGCATGCCCATGATGAAAATATCCCTTTCCCAAATGCCCTTTGTTGTGTGGGCGCAAGGGCGTAGCTGAGGGGCCCTGCATACTAAATCACAGGTTTCTCGCCTACTTACGTCAAGAAACAAGCGGTTACAGCAGATGAGGGAAGTGCAAGGAAACAGCAAGACAGGGTATCTTGCAGTGCACCAGCTTCTGAGCCATTGCCAAGCATTTTGTCGGCTTTATAAGGAAAAAAAATAATAATTAAACAGTATTTTAAAGAGAGAGAACCCAGTTCAGGGCTGTGTTGCTCCAGCTTCTAAAGGCTGCTCTTCACAGAAATATTTACCTGTTTCACTCTCTATACAGGGTTTGATGTACTGCTTGCAACTCCGTGTCCATGGGATGCGGTGGTATGGTGGGATACTAAAGGCAGACTATTTTCTCTAAAAGGAAACAAGAATGTCCTGTTGCAAAAGACAAATCATTCCCTAGATTGTCCCCACTCCAGACAATGCACAGCCAACATACCGCTTACAGCACGTTGTGTTGTCATTCTGCTAACATTGCATGTACTTTATATTTTCTTTGCAATTGTATAAATAGCATATAGGAAGAGGGAGACTATTTAGGGAAAATACTAATTAAAATGAACAATAGGAAATAGGAGATCTTATGTTTCTAAAATTAGAGGCTAGTTATTCAGTAATAAATAGCCCTGTCATTATTAGTTTGCAGTCCCTCCTTTCTCTTGCCTGACATACACAATATCACCGTTATCCGTGGCTTGCCTGTCTAAACATGGTTTCTTTCCAACGCTCTACATTGTTTGCTAGCCCTTGTTACAAAAGCTCCCCTGTTCTGGGCTTATCTGGCAAAAGAAAATAAAGAGAAATATTCTTTCTAAACAAAATGAATTTGATGAAGGAATAAAAAGAACATTAACAAAAGTACTTTCATGCACTTCTTGCTAGATATTGCTTGTTGGCCTCGGGTAATTTCAGGAACCTGGGAGCACAGACCACGATTTTATTTCCTAATAATTAGTAAGCGTTTTGATGTGTTTGACGGCTTTGTGAAGAACGTGCTTTCTTAACTTAAAGGGAAAGTTTGATTTGCATCTTGGAGTATGGTGAGTAATTGCTACGTGCAGGCATGGCTGGGGTTGGGGCTGCACTTGCGAGAAAGGCAAAAAGATTTGTGCCTGCATGAGTAGGAACCTTGATTTCATACGGTTCTGCCAAGTCCCCATGCCAGGCTAATGAGCAGCTGCGGGGCTTTTACATCCTAAGCAAAAGCATAGCGATGGGTTAAATTTTTAGTTCCTTGGTGTACGTAACGGATAACAATTTTTGGCTGATAGCGGGACCATGCTGAGTCACCATCAACAGGGTTTGACAGCAGGAATCTCCGTTTGTGGGTGCAGTTAGTGCAGTTACGAATTACCTGGGCCTCTCCTATTGCAGAAGGTCAGCTCTTCCTGGAGGATCTACCACCACGTGGTTCACAAACTTGCCCTCCCGCTGGGCTTCTAAATACCGAGGAATGAGTCCTACCTGTGCCGGACCAACCGTTTCTTGTTAGTTAGTGCTGAGATTGTGGTGTTCATCAACAGGTTGTGTTTTGGATCCATGTGAAAGATGCTGGAGGCAGACTCTTTTCAGTGGTTCCCAGTGACAGGACGAGGGGTAATGGGCACAAGCTGGAACATAGGAAGTTCCATTCAAACCTAAGAAAAAACTTCTTTACAGTGAGGGTGACAGAGCACTGGAACAGGCTGCCCAGGGAGGTTGTGGAGTCCCCTTCTCTGGAGATTTTCAAGATCTGCCTGGATGCAGTCCTGAGTAATGTGCTCTGGGCATTCCTGCGTCAGCAGGGGAGTTGGAGGAGATGATCTCTAGAGGTCCCTTCCAACTCTGAAAGTTCCGTGATTCCGCGATGCTGGACTAAATGAAGTCACCTTGTGCTGTCATTGCTTCATTTCTATTGTTGTCTGGAACAAAAAACAACCTCTATGAAAGGTGAAAAGGGGATGTAGAAGGTGTAGGAATCTGCGTTGACTCAAGGGACAGTAATAGGGGAAACAGAGAAAGGAAGAGAACAAAATTCCCAGGGAAAAAAATAAATACAAAGGAGGAGCAGGAAAGAACAAGGCATGAGCAGCCATAAAAATCCAGTGCTGTCAGCTGAAAATTGGTGCGATTCTGTCATGTTAATGACAGGAAACCATACCTCTGTTGGCTTTCACTGACAGAGCTGCAAGCAGCTGCTGTGGAAGGAAGGTGACTCGAGCATAAGTGAAAATATCTAAGACATTGTGCACTTATTTTGTAGAGAGAGAATTTAGTGAGGATTCGTCTGTCATTATCATATCCTCTGTTGAATATGTTGCCCTTGGCAATGGGTACTCAGTAACTAATTTAGCTTTTTTGTTGTTCAGGAGCAAGATTTTCATGCTTAGTTCACCTAGTAGCTGTGATTTTCAAAAGCAAAGAACAAACAAATCCCTGAATTATAAAATAGAATCCATGAAACACGTATTTTGACTCCTGATGCCACCCATCTCCTGGCATTTAATGGATCAGTTGCAAGTAGATTACTTGCTAATTGCTTTACTGGATCTCCTGTTTTCAGCCATAACTACATATTAAGGGGAAGTGGTAATGGAAGTCAGAGCTGTCTGTTTTACTAAATGAGTTGAAACTGAATGAAACTTTTACAAACTCGAAGCACACAGGTAGGGAAACATCAGTAGACATTGGTGCCCGCTTGATTCTCAGCACAGGGCCAGGCTGTTGACTGCTGTATGTCAAAGTGCCGAGTGCAGGTGTGTAGTAGTCCAGATAAAGGGAAATCCACAACCTTCTGCAAAATGACATATGGCTGTGACACTTAAAGCAAGAACACTAAAATAAATTTTTCTCTTACAAAAAAAAAAAAGTGGTAGGAGATTTGACCATCTACACAAGTTTTTTCTAACGACTTGTGTGAAAGACCCTGTGTAGTAGTTTATGTGGGGTTTAATTTATTTAAGTTGAGGGAGAAGAGCTGGCTTGACTCTGCTGAGATTCAATCCTGTGGCTCCTGGCAGCCTAGGTAGTCCCAACCCAGTGCTTAGGTGATTCAGCCATTCCTTCCTTTGCCTTTATCACTCCACCAGTGCAATATCGTGTAATAAAATGGAGAAGTTAAGATACTGCACACAGTAGATATCAGCCCACATTTAAAGCCCCAAGTGAATGAGCAGTAAAATCTTCTAGGAGTGTAAAACTCGGACAGCTTTCACTAAACCTGTCTGTGGTGACTCAAAGGGTGAACTTGAAACAAGCAGTGCATGGTGTGATACTGAACCTTTCATGATCACGTGCTAAGTTTCATAGACTTTAAAAACTCCACAGCAGCTTAGAAAAGAGGCACCAGCCTGAGATAAGAGTTTCTGGGAACAGACTTATCTCCCTTCACAGCACTGATTTCCAAATCTGTGCTGATCAGAAGCTGTTACATTAGGAGAAAAATACTGATTTTGCGTGAGTTTAGCCTAATTCCCTCTTGGTACAAGTATCTTGATCTCGGTACAAGTATCTTGAACTTGATCTACTATAGTACACTGACCCAGAAGAATTTACCCTTTGCTTTCAGTGCAACTCCAGGGTGACCCCTCTCCAAATTTGTTCATTTGGGTTATAGATTCCTTGGGACAATGGCTGTTTCACATCAGCTTCTGGGACCCCTTTCTGCTAGACGTGGTACGGATCTCAGGGGAAATCTCCTTTAGTGGCTGACTCAGTGGTGCTGAGCAATTCTGACCTCAACGGTTTTGGCTGAATGAGTGGGTGGACAGAGATAGCTGCCCCGTCCTATTTTGGCAGGAGCGGTGGCATGTCTCTGGGCACTGGGTAGCACTGTCCCCTCTCTCTGCACAGTCACAGATAGCCCTGAAGAGAGAAGCAAGGCAGAGGACAGGCTCTGATGTTCTGGAGAACTGTCCTTCAATACTTCTGCAACTTGGTTTCTTCACTGCATTAGGTGTTTCCGTGGTTTTTGCTGCGTTCCCCTCCTCTTCCTGCTCGTTCTTTGCTCCCTTTGGCTTCACTCCCTCCCCCCCAACTAATTTTTAAAAAAATCTAGAACATTAAAGTTATTTGGGAGGTGTGGTGGTTTTCAGAGTTAAACAACACTGAAAGAAAGTACTTTCTCTTCATTTAGTATTTTTAAAGAAGTAATAAGTAACACGGCAGGATACCGTTGTAATAAGATGAACAACTCCGAGCTATCTGAAGCTTTATTCCTTTGCCTCCTGCCTCTCCTGATCGCTATAAGTCATGCATGAGCTATTACTTTTACTGTACATAATTTCTAGTATCCTTTGAGATCCAATCACTCCTCTGATAAAGTGATTTTCTGACTGTTTCAGCCATGCTTATATAGCTGTTTGTATATGTGTGGATGTAATTTATCTGTTTATTGTAATTCTAATAATGAAAAGAAAGTGAAATGCTATTATAAAGCTCAGCGTGATAATCAGTTTGTTGTTATTGCTGGTCATGACAATAATTTTGAAGTCTCCGTTTTGCTAATGGCACACCTTAAATTTTTCCAAGTTGGGTGGGAGTTAGCCATGACTTTAATGAAGATATGTGATGGTAGAACAGGAACATGAGGCCACAGTTCAACAAAGCACTCAAGTGTGTGAATAACTTCACTCACGTGAGTGGATCTACAAATTTTAAGTGGACAACTCCCACTTACTTATTTAAGCACGTATGTTAGTTTTTATGGTGGAGATGGGGACCTTTATGCTGCCTTATAAAATCTAAGACTTGTGGGATCTTTGTAAATAAGGTGATTGTAACTTGTGTCAACAAGAAATAAGCTTATAAGTAGAGTAGCTTTCAAAAGATAGAAAAGATGTTTTATTTTTAAATCATGCATCCCTACCAAAGCAAATTAAACAACAGAGCAATACATAGTCAAAGGATAACGGACATGTAGCTGTTTATAGAAAATACTTTCAAGAGAACCATCATAAAATTAGTTTTGTAACTCACACAGTAAAAGCAGTGGGAACAATTCCTCAGTCAGCGGGCAAACAGGTTTTCTAACATTGATGGATACAAGCTAGGAAAAGTATTGAATTTTTGTCTAATTAGCCTTTTTTCCTATAAAATTGCCTCTTAATAATTTCCCTTCATGTCCAGTGCATAAAGGTATCTGTGTATATGAATTTAATTTATATGCCAATGATGTTTTATACATTGTCTTGTCTGCATCTCATTACTGTCATTAATAAGCACTCCAATACATCTCGTTACAAGGTTAATTGGGACAAATCTAAAATACGTCCCCTTTTATATTGTAAATATGATATCTCCTGGCAGCACATTCCTGGTGGATGGACACAAAAGTTCTGGTGTCTTATTAAAGGTTTCTATATGGTATCATAGCTGCATTCAGTGACTACATTATGCTGTAAATACAGCTGTACGGAAAACTGGCTGTGTACAACATAATCTAGATGAAATATGCATTTTCCTAGTATTTGATGAAATACAATTGTGTACAGCAGCTCTGCTTTTTCTTTTTTTTCTTTAGCCATGCTTGTGGGCCAGATTCATTTATACGTGCCGGGCTTTTTGCTAACAGCTAATTTCTGATTTTGAATGCATATGTTTTAAAAAGTCTGTTCCTTCACAAGGCTCAGCTGTACCCTATTATGGCCAATAAAAAGAAGCATTTTGCAAGTAAAAGGTGTTTTCTCTGGGCAACAGATAAGAGCCTTGGTGCTTTCATATCAAAATGTATCTCATGTCAACATCTGTCAGTCATCTAAGATAACACACTATAGCAACTACGTGGGTCACATATATGCCTTTAGTCCACAGGAGCCAGGGTTAAAACTCAGGGAAAGTGGGACTTTCATTGAAAAGTGCTCTCCTGTAGATGTGGCTTATGCTGCCAGACCCTCCTGTCACTCAGACCAAAAGTGCAGATAAAATCTTTGCAACGTGGTTGGAGAACAGGGGCTGTAGATAAGAGGGATCTCCAGGCACTGCGTTCCTATCCACTTTTTTTTTTTCCTGGTGTGATTGTGGAGTCTCTGTGATGACTCACTGAACTTGGAAGGTGTGTGAAGCCTCCCAGGGCCTTGGTGGCTTTACCTGAAGTCTCAAGTCTGTAACACAGAGGCATGAAGAGGATGCGGTGCTGCATAGACCAGTCTGATAAGTGCCCAGTAGTTTGCATTTGCTTGCTACCTGAGAGGTATGCTTTAGGGCAGGATGCACTGGAATTTTACCTGGACAGACTTAGGACTGGTAGTGTACAAGATCTGTCAACTGTTATTTTCCAAATCCTGTATTCAAACATCTGGGCTGGGTACTCTGCAGGGAGATCTGACTTCCCCTGTGCCATTGGCTTCCTGGATGCTTCACCTGAGAAGCACAATTTGCCTGGCAGCTTTTGGAACTTGAGTTTGTCCATTGCGTATGTTGAGTGTGAAGGGTTAAAAGCTTCCATAGCACCTATGACTTGTGTTTGTGATGATCCTTATGGAGAGATTTATGTCCTATACTAGGGATGAAACCAATTTCTATCCAAAGATCCGTGCCAAGACTAATACACCGACTAAATCCCTCCAAAAGAGGGCTGCACTGGCCTTTGTTTTCTCTTTGCAGAATTGAATTTCAATCTTTCTGTATCGCTTAGTCAGGAGATCATCCTGCAACAAATTCTCCAGCACCAAACTGGAGACAGGATCAGGGATCCTAAAGCGAGGGCTTCAGGCAATGGCCTGCGACTCTGTAGATCCAGCCTTTCTTTTAAGTTTGATGCCTGGATGTTGGAACACCATGACTTAAGCTTATCTCAAGTTCGGTCAAAATGTTATTTACTTCACAATCTACTTGAAAAAAAAAAAAAAAAAGAAATAGACTCCCATAATGCTGTTGCTATGGGAGGCACAGAAACACTATTTGTGTTCCCAGTTCAAGAAGCATGCAACGGTGCAAAACACTCAACAAGAAAGTGAGTGTGTATTACAGAAAATGGTAAATTCCAGCTACTCATTAGCACAGTAAGTCCAAGCATTTTCCCTTGGTGTCGACTGCAAAGTCTGACATCCCCAGGCATCAGCTTAAGTAGCTAAGGAAGGCTGCGTAGTTTAGCCCCAATTTAATTGATACAGTATTGTTACTTCAAACAAGCCATATTAGTGGCATGTTATCTCTACTGTTGTGTTTGTTCCAGACCCTAGGCAACAATTAATTTTTTCATGCCAACAAATATTTCATTTGATTTCTAATGTACCATTGCCATAACAACTTGGATAAATATATCCTAATAAAATCCATAGATTAGGGGTTTTTTTTTTTTAAAGGCAGCTAGTTAATAAGAATTTAGAAAAAGATTCAACCACCAAACAAAAACCCACAACCCCACCACCCTGTATTCTGAGGCTGCTGAGTCTGGAAAGACAGTAGCATAGAAACCAGTAGGTCAGTGTCAGTAAAACCTGCACTGTTTGTGTATGGTTTCAGCAACCCGTTTTGCAATGCAAAGCTGCACGGTGCAACTAAAATCTGAGCTTGTGAAGTACTGAAGGAGGCTTCACATGTCAGGATCTGCTCTGGTCCTGGTGTAGGCTGGACCTAAACAGTGTTCTGCATTAGTGGTGCAGACTGATGCGTAGACGACCAGCTAAACTACTTTCTTAATTATATTTGTTTGTATAAAGAGCCAAATGAAACTTATATCATTCTTATAGAAAATATCATAGGCTTTTGTGTTAGAAACAGCCTGCAAGTAACACTCTATATTGCTAATATTTAAGTAAATGTTTTAACAGAGTAAACTCTAGCAATTGTTATCGTGCTTGAAACCTCTCTAGCTTGGCAAGAGCAAAACAAATAATGGGTATCAGAGATCTCATCCTGTGGAAAGTATGCCTCAAACCAAACCCCCAAACATGTGCTTTTATCTCTTGAAATCGCTCAGTGTATGCATGCATCTGTCAGCTCTGTCCGGTGGTTGGGCGCTCCGTAATGTATTGAGAATAGCTCACTTATTGTTTAAATTTACACTTGCTCTGCAAGTGTCTGGGAAAACAAAGTTTGACTTTACTAATGTCTTGTATGAGTACTGATGAAACAACTTCCATATCAGTCACTTTACACTTTCCAACTAACACCTTTTCGCACAACAAAATAATTTATTCCTATTACTCTAAGAAAAAACGTTTTCTACATATTAAAAATGCACCATATGTCCAAAGTCTTACACCTGATTTTTGGCATACTAAACTCTTCAGGATCTGTTATAGATACCAACGTGCTTGTAGTTCTGTCTCCCAAAAGCCTTACATCTGTTTTTTTATGAATGGATAGAATTTCCAAAAGAGTCAATACAAGCATGAAACAGCCATTGTGACACACAAACATTTAAAAAGGGCTTGGATAAATCACCTGTAGTCCATGTGTCTGTACATGTCTACTGATGTTTTTATTGCATTTACAGGAAGAAAACACTGGGGAGAAAAAAAAAAGCAAAACCCAGACTATCTGCCCTATTTTTTGAAATCCCTTAAGATCAGACAAGGCTGTTGGGTTCAAGGTTGGGTGCACTGTTATTCTGACCCAGGAGATAAACACGTCCCTGTGCCCTGTAGAGGTTACGTGTGCCAGTGGCAGCACTGATGGACATACCACTTTCACTCCCACTCCACTGCACGTGTGGCACGCTGGTGGTCCCTGAAGAGGGAGGTCCCTTATTTCTACCTCTTTCCCTCTGTAGAGCTGAGCTAGTGCCATTGCAACAAGTGAAGCACTGACACAGTTTTCCTAATAAACTCTGTAGTGGCCCAAGGCATATGCTTGCATTTCCATCTTCCATTGCTGGGCCAAGGGCACTGCAGATACTCCTCAAATCTCAAGAAATGTTGCAAGATGCCAGTTCAGTCCTTAGTAATAGAGCCTTCAAATGTTTCCTTAGTCAGAAGGACAAGGATCATTTCTCTCTTTCTGTTCTTCCATACCCTGAACAGACTGGGTAACAGACAGAGCACAAACATCTCCAGAAGGTATCTTAACACGTTGAAGGATTTGTTTTCTGGGTCTTCTGTACAGTTTCATTTACCATCTTTGGATGGTGCACAGCAAGTCCAGGGTTGCTCCTGGACAAGTTTTGAAAAACAAAGAGAAATTCTGTTGTTGTCTTTCATGTCTGCAACGGTTGGTTTGGGGAAAATATGGGAATATTCATTTTCATGAGAAGCAGAGATATTGTGAGTACTTACACAGTGAAAGCAGCAATGAAAGTGTCATCTAACTTTAGGGCTTTTCAGACATTAAAACGAGGAATCATCTCCATAAGAATAATTCATAAAGCTTCTACCATGTGTGAAGATAACAAAGCATATTTTAATAACCCTAACACACTGGCTGCAAAGCCCATAAGTCTTCCTTTCTTTCATGTAGTTATGAATTCCTTCCTAAAATTCCCGTTACCCTAAAATATATCTGAAGACATGGAGATAACTTAGCATGGCTCTGTCCTAGCACTCCTCTCTGACTACTGTAAAATTGAACTATTCAAATGTGCTTCAAAAGCTGAAACAAAATAAAAAGAAAGCTGGATTTGTCTCAGAGGCACCCACTTTCTAATAGCTGAAGTGTTTGAAGTCCAAAAGGTTTCCAATGAATATGAACCAAGGAGCTCAGCCGTGTTCTCCAAGAGCCTGTTCGCCAGGCAGATGCAACATCCTTCACATGAACAAGGGATTCTTCTGTCTTCAAAGTGAAACTTTGACATGAATTGTTGGATGTTTCTAAGTTCTCGTTTGCTCACCTGTAGCCAATGACACGGTCACTTCTGTGTTTTGTAAAGTAGCTTTAAGGCATTTTGGTCTCTCTTCAGACAAGTGAAGGTTACTTCACCATGAAGAGCTGCATAACAGGCAGCTGCAGTGCTGTGGGCTCTGCTTCAGTCTTGTTTATTGCTCTGAGGGCACCGATTTTCATTGGCACAGGGGAAATCTGTGGACTAGAGCACGTGGGACCTTTCCAGTAAAACAAGGAAATTTATTAAACTCAACCTGTTGCTTTTATAAGTCTTGCTGTTGGAAGGGAACAGTGTGCCTTGGGCGAGGTAGGGTGTACTTTCCCTTTGTCACCAGATAGCATCTCATTCTGCTTCTAGATTGCTATCCAAACAAAAACAAGCCTTGAATGCCTAATCAGTGATGGTGTTTTGATTTTTCTCTCAGCCATAAGTACCACCAGGCAATCAGTAAGAAAAAAAAAAAAGAGAAAAGTATGTTCTCTCAGTCTATTTTTAAATATAAGTAATTGGCATTTTCCCTTCTGCTAACATAAGTTCCAGGTAAGCACAGCTCAAATTGACCTCATCACACAACCCTCCAGGGAGGAGAGGATGGAAAAAAAAAGGTCCAAGCAGCTGATTTGTACCTGTGACCCAGGAGAAAGCAGAGCTCAGCACCCTGTCCACCCTGGCACGCGTTGGGAATGCCTCAGCCCTGCCACCACCTCAAATCCTTTGTCCCCTCTGGCCTGCCCAGTGAGAGCAGCGGGACTGGGTACACCTCCTGCCTGCATGTCACCAGTCAAAACATCCCTCTGCAACTCCAATGACGGCCCTTATCTCAGCACTTCAGTGCCCCAAGGTAGCACTGCGTCCCTCCCCCGGGTGCCTTGCTGGGCTCTCCCTACTACACCCAGTTTCTGGAGAACAGATGGAGAGCAGCCCTGAGGAGAGGGACTTGGAGGTGTTCGTAGATGAGAAGCTCAACATGAGCCTGCAACGTGCACTCGCAGCCCAGAAGGCCAAGTGCATCCCGGGCTGCACCAAAAGAAGTGTGGCCAGCAGGTCAAGGGACGTGATTCTGCCCCTCTACTCTGCTCTCATGAAACCCCAGCTGGAATACTGTGTCCAGTTCTGAAGCCCCCAACACAAGAAGAACACGGACCTGTTGGAGTGGGTCCAGAGGAGGGCCATGAAGATGATCAGAGGGCTGGAGCACCCATGCTATGAGGACAGGCTGAGAGAGTTGGGGTTGTTCAGCCTGGAGAAGAGAAGGCTCCAGGGAGACCTTACAGCAGCCTTCCAGTATCTGAAAGGGGCCTACAAGAAATCTGGAGAGGGAATTTTTACAAGGGCATGTAGTGATAGGATGAGGGGTAATGGCTTCAAACTGGAAGAGGGCAGATTTAGAATAGATATTAGGAAGAAATTGTTTACTGTGAGGGTGGTGAGTCACTGGAACAGGTTGCCCAGGGAAGTTGTGGAGGCCCCATCCCTGGAGGTGTTCAAGGCCAGGTTGGATGGGGCTTTGAGCAATCTGATCTAGTAAGAGGTGTCCTCGCCCACGGCAAAGGGGTTGGAACTAGGTGATCGTTAAGGTCCCTTCCAACTCTAACCATTTTATGATTCTCTGAAACCTTCCATCCGGGGATGGGGCCTTCACCGCTGCCTCAGTAAAGCAAGTTGGCAGAAAGAAAAACCCTTTACTGCTGTTCTGCGGGCTGCCAGCACTTTGGGATGCTTCGTTCACTTTTGTGGCAGATGCTCGATGCTCTACCTGAGTCCCCAAGACAGTGCCCACGGTAGGAGAGGTGAAAATACCCATGGCAGTGTGGGATCTAAGAAGGGAGGCAGGAATTTGCTAGCAAATCTTTAGAAAAAAAATTCTTGAAAAAGCTGGAGGGTGGGAGAGAAGAAAACAGAGCAGTGTAGGCTCTTTCCCCTGAAGGTTTGTTTTCCATCTCGGTCCCACTGCTGCAGAAAACAGGACCATTGTCCCACTGCCTCACGCTTACTCAAAGTGGAGGGATTTGTTATATGTAGTTAAAATCGGCAGAGCAGAATTTTGCTGTTAGAACGAGCATAGTGGTTTTAAAGCCATGGTGATCACGTGCGCTGCAGAGCAGGTGAGAAGAGATTTCATCCAATCAGAAAAATTCCACATTTTTCTTTAGAAAATAAATCAGGTAGGTTCTAGTAAAAAGAAAATGTTACCACTGATGTTTGTGCCAAATTCTTCAAACTGACTCTATTAGATACTGGGAGACTGACCCTAAGCTGCTGTAGCACTGGTGGAAGTGGGAATGCAGTCAGACTGCTGTGAAAGTAGGAGGTTTTTCTTGTCATTCTCAGATGTACACTTCTGTTACTGAGGCTTCTTATCAGAAAAAGCACAATAGAACTAGAGTGTATGAAAACGAGAGCTCCCACCAAATGTCAAAGTCACTGCTGATAACATGAGTTCAGTAGCAAAAACAAGATATTATAACTTGTTTATCTTCTCGTAGCATTGTAACCGTCCCTTCTGAAACACAGAGATCGAAAGAGCTCGAATAAGACAGACTCTACTAGCAGCTACTGTGTAAAACACACGAGTGGGTACGTTTGTGTTTAAGGGAAACATGTGTGCCAAGAAGTACAGGAGAGGTGGTGGCAGCCCACCCAGGAGGAATCAGATATAACAGCGTGGTCTGTTGGTCTTTCCAAACACAATTGTATTTATCTGGGGAACTCTGTTCTCTGCCCCTTTGATGGAGCCAAACGAACGTTTTGTGCCTAGTTGCATCAGAGGTAGTTTCTCCTTTGAGCATTTTGAAACCAATATTTTCTTTAAATATTTGTTTGCAAAAGCAACCCTCATCCAAAGGCTGGCTTGGAGGGAACTGTGCTGTTTGCCTTTGATGCACGGCCAGAGGTGGGAGAAGCACCATATTTGGGTTAATCTGTGAGTTGTATCCAGTAATGGACTCGAGTACTTACTTGTAATGGAAGCAGGAGTTTAAAGCATTATAACCCTGAAAATCCTATTCACCTTCTGCCTAACGCAGGAGGCATAGGAAGCTGGTGGCTCTGAAGAGCGAGTTTGGCCTCTGCAGATGCCAAGGGCTGAGTTAGCCTTGAGGGTACTAACCATTTCCCTGCGTGTGCCCAAGGGCAATGCCACGAGGATGGTGGGTCAGGCACCGTCAGTGGCACAGTTAGAGAAGTTTCTCCTTGCTAGGTATAGTTTGGAATTGTGTTTGATTTAGTATCATACCTGTAAGTGTTTGTTTGCAGATCATTTTATAGAGTCAGTGCTTCAGGTTGCAGGAGAGCAGAGCAGTGAGTCGTGCCACAAGCTGGCACTGGCAAGACCCCTCTCTGCGAATGAGCTACACCCAGGAAACATCTCCATCGCCTGGGGGAACTGCACCCCGGTCATCCTCCCCTGAAGCTTGTCAGATCCTCAACATGATGGCTGACGAGTGTTGAGGGAGGTGGGACGCACGGGACAGGTCACACTTGGGCAGCGCTGGGACATTCTTCCCAGTCGTCATCTCCAGTGCAGGGAGGCAGCACCAGCACCTCTGCACCTCGTCTGGCGTTTCTTAGGACAAAACCACATGCTGCTCCATCCACAGGAGGAACTGGTGTACCTCTGAGCGAAGGTCTCGGGGCAGGGAGTGCTGCTGGCGTCCCAAGTGAGGTGCTTGGTTTGTGGCCCTGGAGCAGTTTTGGGGGGGTGGTGGTGGCAGTGATGAGCTGCCGCCCCCTCGTTGGAGGCTCATCACGTTGACGCGTGCATATGAACAACAGAAAGCGTTACCGGTTCTTTGCTCCCTTTTTGTGCTCATATTGCAGGTTGGCTCATAATGCTCTTAAAAAATCACTTTTTCGAGGAAACAAGTGTGATTTCCTGTGAAGTGACTGAATGTGCGTATGTAGCAGATATGTTAAAATGAGGGGCATCTTTTCACCACCCAGTGAATTACAATACTAAGATAAGTGACGTTATCTTTCAAGGCAAATGTTTTTGTGTACTAATATCTTATCAGCCATTATACCAGCAAAAAAAAAAAAGTCCCTTTTTTGAGACTGGTGGTATAAAGCCTTATGTGTCTGTCTTGAGTGTTGCTTGAGAACGGTGAAACAATGAAGGCATTTGAAGACTATTAACACAAAATGAGCTCAGCCATTGATTTTATTTCACTTAGTGTTTTAAAATAGGTTGTATGTTTTCTCCCCCCACACGCGTATTTAAGGTTCGTGAAACAGGTTTGCAAATGGTTTGGTTTGAATGCTAAGGAAATAAATACACTCAGTGTGCCATTCTGTGCCAGTCGTGCTGTTTTCCCGAGCTGATCAAGCTGGGTTTGATGAGGGCGGGTTCCTGATGTTAACTGAAACAGCGCTTCGGCTACCTCAGTGAGCAAAATCCCACACTTGTCACTCAGAAAAGCAGACTGGAAAATGCGGGATATTTTCTGTTACATCAGTTTTAGCTACCCCCGCTTGCGAGTGGAAGTTGCATACGAGCGTAGTGTTCAGGGACTTGTGGGCTAAGTGGCTACTACAGTATGAAAATGTAAATCTACTGTATTTTAATTGGGAAAACAATAATTAGCAGTAGAGTTATACAAGTATCTGCCAGCTTAGGTTATGCTTTTGCTGACATTTTTATAAAACACTTGAGGCATGTTTCTATGAGCACCGGTAATGTTTTTTGTAGATGTGAATTAGACTTATGGGTTAATACCATTATCACAAAGTACTTGTGAAAATCTATAGTAAGGAAACTGAACCGAGTATGGGCAAGCAATATTGTTAATGGCATTTAAATTTATGTGGTAAATTTACTAACATGATGTTAAAAAAATATACAGTATCTAATTAGAGAAGAAAATCCTTCACTTCACATGCATTTTATTTTATACAGCGAGGACAGTCATTCCTCCTGTGCAGTTTATGTTGGTTGAAAGCATAAATTTTACTGATATATATACAGGTTTCTGTTCCCAGTGGTGAACACAGTTACATTTAGAAAATTGACAAAATCAATGGCAGTAAACCAAAGATCAATTTAAATTTCACATTTAGCTACTTGTTTTAGAGTCTCTGGGAAATTTACAATCACTAACACGTTTTATGTTTAGAAGAAATAGATGAATACAGATGTCGTCCATTTGTAGCAATTGTTTCCTAAATTTGTGAACTGAGAGTATGTGTGTATATAAATACATATATAAAATTACACATATGATATAGTGTATGTAACACTGTTGTTCTGCCATACCGTTCTCTGCTCTCTGCAGGTTGTTTTCTTATCAGTTGAAAGCATTAGAAAATGGTCACTAATAAGTGTTACAAAAGTAATGAATAGTAATAGTTTTAGATACCCAAGCTTTCTAAGTTGCTAATTTATTACCCCATTCCACAATAGCTGTCACTATAAAATCAGGTCACTATAGAGGTAAGAATCTATAAATATAGTGCCTATGTCATATCCCATCATCTCCAAAAGGATCATGCTCTCTGTCTGTTTAAAGAGGTTTACATATTCCTTATAATACATGTATGATAAATTAAGCACTCTTTTCTAGGCCCCTTTAAATGGAAGGAATTGAAAACACAATAATGATATAATTAATTACAGTCTTATTCTAGTAGAAAAATTACACCTTTTTCGATTAGCGTGAAATATAAGTGTCAAATCAGTAATAAAATCCTGATCAATAAAACAATAATAACTATGTTGTTAAAAGCGGACCTAGAAAGGTGTTCATGGCAACATATTTTAGGGGTTAGAAACCCTTTTAAAATAAACGGATTTCATCTTTACACTATGTCATCTAAATCATTACAATGTTTGTGTATACAATTATCATCAGACGATAAATTGCAGCTATTGAATGGATTAAGTTTGCACTTTTTGACCTCATAAATCTGAGTTTGTCATAGCTTTAGCAAATGCTTGTGTAACAATCAGTTGATTACATGGCAGAGCAGATGTATGTATGTTAACTGGAAAATATGAAAGGACCAGGGTAATTCAAAGTTCATTGGAAGAAGTTTATAAATGTCTGACAATATCGTGTTAACACATTCTCAATATACCTTTCTGGTTATAACTTGGTATCAGCTTTTATTCTGTTTTTCCCCCTATTTTAACGTAAGATTTAAAATTAATAGGAAAAAAAAAAAAGCTGAACAGTAAAATCTTGAATTGATTGACTGAAAATTTAATGGAACACAGGGAGTGAAATATTTTGGTAGGATCTAGTGAACCATGTTCTCAGGAAATCATCAAAAATGAACAAAAAACCAACCACGTGCAAATGAGCATCTTGGAAAAAGCAGAAATATTCTTGAAGTGGAAAGATGGCACGCAAAAGCACGAGCCATTTAAGAGAAGAAGAGCTGTAGATTTCTGCAGGATTATTTTGATCTAAGGGTGAGATCTCACAGACAGGGATTACTAATTTGTGTGACAGTGTTCATCTGGAATAGGTGTGGAGAGAAAATGAGTGAAGACCAGGACGGTATCTCCAAATTTTTTCCCTTCAGGTTGGGAAGGCCGGTCTTTTTTCAGTAGATACTGATAACCAAGAGAAGCGAATAGTTAAAAATAACTAATATTACATGGTAGCACTTGTAGTTATGGGTAACGATTTTGTTATTGGACCAATTTTTCAAAAAATGTTGAATGCTTGTACACAAAGTTTCCCGACGCACACACGAACTGCACGTCTCTCTCTCTTCTCATAAGAAAAGCAGCAACCACAGCTTTCAATACTTGCTATATTTAAAATCAAGCTCGTGTTATTGGGCTTTATCAAACATTTTGTTGGCTGGCAATCATTTACAAAATCAGTTCAAAGATTATGGTAACATATCTGGTTGATCATCAGAATCCCACTAGTACTAAACACAGGTTGGACTGATTTAGGCCAAACTATCCTACTGTAACAAAACAATTAATCTCTGTACTCATTTGGGTCTAAACTGATAAGTGATTTTGACAATTTTAGCAATGTCTTAATTTTTGATATTAAAAAAATTATTCAGTAATTTTAAAAAATCTTGCATAATTTTTCAAGGACAAATTTAGCTTGCGTTCATTTTAATATGTTTTAAGAAGAATCTCATGTCTAAATCAAACGTTCCTACAGTAAAATATTTAATTAAATCCAAAAGATATTTCTTTTCATGTTTTCATTTAAGCGTTAAATTATTTAGTTTTGGCTGCCACATGAATTTTTTTTTTTCCCCCTTAATTTCTTAGCTGACTAATGTAATCTAAAAAACCCCCCTCTTTGAATAAGGAGAGGCATGTTCACAGAGCGCACACCCACCAAAAGGTATGTGTAGTGTAAGTGCATTCTCTGCTCTCCACATCTCTTCCTATTTCTGTTCCGAATGCCTTTGGAAAAAGATTTTCTTCTTTGTGAGAAATACCCTGCTTAACAAGTGTCACTTGAAATTACTATTTTTGTATGCTCCTATGAGAAATATTTGCAAGTACTGCAATCGTGCTGTTCTTTTTGAACTGGTCCTCTATGCCCAGACTTCAGAACAGGGACTTGAAGGTTGGTGAGGGTACAGCCTTTATGTCAGAACGTGCCTTTTATTGTGAAAACCTTCAAAATCTAGCCAGGTTATACACTGACAGAAATTGCGCTTTGCACTTGAACGACAAAGACTTTGATATTTAGCAGCTAAAATTTCCATATGCTCTGTCATTGCGGAGGAAAGCGGAGTCTCGACAGCGCAGGCAGCGCAGCTCCCTCCCTTCAGCAGCTCCCACCGCCAACGGCACTGGGGTGGCCGTACCCCCAGATTGCATCGGAATATATTTCCACAGCCGTTCCTACATTTGTATAATTTATTATTGAAATCTCAATAATAATTAAATAATAATAATGGAACGTTAATAATAATCATGTTAATATTGAAGCTTTACTGCAGGAATTTTCCTTTGTCATTTAAGTATAAGGTAGGCACCTTGGATTACAGTGTTCCTACACGGCTGTCTCTTTTCTTAGTTCAAAGTTTATCTGCCTTTAAATAGTGAAGGCAGATTCTCAGTTTGAGGCAGATCCTTAGGAAGTAAATTGTCATTACTCCAAGGAAGTCGATTAAGTGACAGTTTTCACCACTGAGGATACTGCTCTTGGATAGCAGTGCTGAGTGTAACAGGAACCGCTCTCCATGGGAAATGTCCCTGCCGTTGGTGTAGGTGGCTGTGTGAAGTACCTTGTAAAAGTACCTGGGATTCCTGGGATTAGCTTGTGTGCTTAATTTTTCTTTTCGCCTTCAACCGTGTGGCTATGGAGGGGTTAATTTGGAAGGCTTTACAAAGTCGCTCGTCTAGCTGCTGAAGTGGAAGTCTGCCTGAATTTGTGCCATTCCTCCACATTTAAAAATAAATAAATAAATAAAAAACAAAACCTGTCATAGAGATAATGTTGTGGTATCACTTGAGTTGCCAGTGAACAATAGTCTATATCATAAGAAAAAAAATATACATATTTTGCCACAAGCCTCTGATCAGTAGACACTCTGCACAGAATGAGCATAGCAACTACATTATCTTTCACCCCGAGGTTAAGGTCATTGTCAAGGATTTGAGGACAAGCTTGTATTGCAGCTGCCTGCATTTAGAGCTGTCAAAGCTTAGAAAAACCTGCCTGATGGACACGTTCTTGTTTCGTATCTTTTTTTTTTTTTTCTTTAAGCCCTGCAATCCTATGGAAGATTTAATTAAGACTAGTGCAGAAATCTCTGAGAAAAGAATAGCACCTTTAAGTACCTGTAGTTGTTTTTCATTCTGATGCTGTGAACTCCTACAACTGAATTTAGTGTAAGAGAAAACAAATGACTAATGAACGGTACCTACTCTCCAGACCAGCGACCCATTATTTGCTGATGCCGTGGCTGAAAGGCAAGACTTGCTGAACTTCCAGCTTTGGAGGGACTTGTTTCACGGATATTCAGATCTCGACAAAACAGCTTGCTGAAGCCCTTAACTGTATTACAATTGGCCCCTTAATGAACAGATGAACTTTTCTTTTCACCGTTTCAAGTCTGTTATCCAAGACTAAAGGGTAGCATGGCTATTTCATTTCTGACCTGCCTAACATATAATTAGAAGGTTCCTAGAGGTACTTATAATTGAATTATGGGGCGTTTCATGAGCATTCTTGCTAGTAGGTAGAGATGTAAAACGCAAAGCTCATCTGGAATGCATGCAGGGAAAGCGGATGATTTAGTAGGTCTGTATATTGCCTGAAATATTAGATTACAAGTATGAGTCAAAAATCTACGGGTTAAAATTTATTTTTATTAGGAAAATTATCCTAAGTCTATAGCACCAATTTCTGTGACAGTATAACTGGATACAGCTCGATTGATTTTAGTGAAGCTCTACTCATTTATACCTAACGCAGGTTAGAGAAGGGTCCAGTGAATTAGTCCCAGTCACATATTTATCAGACATGAAACATTCAGCTAATCTCGTGGAGCCCAGTAATTGGCTAACATAAAACATTACTGGATGATTAAAATTACAGTTGACTTTCAGATTTGTTGTCAAGTAGATTTGAAATGTGGGGAAATAACTTAAAGGGTCCAATTTTGCGCTCTCTCGCCAATGTTTATGGATTGATTGTCAGATGCGCAGTCCTTGTAGGCTAGCAACTCACAATTGCTCTCGGCAATACATGTCCTTCACCTCCTGTGGAAACCGCTGCTCTCGGTGCATGGACAGGATTGTTTAGCTAAATGTCAGTTTGGAAAATACAGGAGTATTACTACAGGGGAAGGACAGCACCTTTCGGATATGGCCAGCATTGTCTTCTGCATCGTTGTGGTTTTGGCTTTGATGGAGGTCCCAGGTCCCCTCTTTCAAAGTGCTGCAAAGCCAAAAAATCTTACTAATCTGTACTTTGACTATAGATAGCTAAATAACAGGCTATTTCATCCTGTCAAGGATGCCTTTGGAACAGGAACAGTTAGTGTTCAGACATCAAGAATACCTGCCAGATAGCCTTGGTTTGTTTAAAACAAAACCAAAAAAACCCCTACATTTTTATCAAAATATGAACTTGCCTTATCTGATCCAACTCCCTTTTAAAATATATGCTATTTTGCCCAAAAGATAAATTGCAGAAAACACTGAAAAAAACACAGAAATAAGACTGTTCCCCCTTCTGTGGCAATCTGCAGAAATTTGGAAAAGAAATGAGAGGAGAGTTGAGAAGTAAAAACATTGACTTTTCCAGCTGCAGAAGAGGCAAAATTAAGGTCTCGGGCCACAATGTGCTGCAAGATGGAATAAGGGTCAGGGAGCCACCTATCCCATACAGCATTACCTATGGGCTGGGAGCCATTGTGATGGTTATTTGTAGTCTCTCATTTAGAAACAGACTAGTCTTTAATTTAGAATGTCATATTTCATGAATTTGTAAATGATAGCAAGAATGCCTTTTTATAATCTTTATTAAACCATTTGATAAGGGCAAAAAATCTATTTTTATGAAGCTGATAAGCCTTTCAGTTACTTTAAGGTACACTTGCAGAGCAAGGACTGGAGGGTATTATTTTTACTGTTCCAATGGTACATTCTTCGCAGCAGGCTTTGTTCCACTTTACCTTTTAAACTAAGGACATATTGATAAACTTGGCACTCCTAGTTTACCATAGTCCAAATAAAGAGTATTTTAAAAATATCTGTCATCTTCAAGTATAATGACCTGTGAACGTTTACTAAGGATCTTCAAATAGTTTCTGATCTGTTTTCTAACAAAGCACTGAATAACATCCATGCATGCACTGTGCTGTACTCCAGCAGAATTAGATTAATAAGTTATATTGATTGGTTAGCAATGCAAATAGAATCCGATACCCCTTCTCCGGCATCAAAAAACATAAATCTGTTTGTATTGTTCCCTTCTGGAGATCTCATTTGCTGAACGATCTTCCTGTTGACATTGACAGTTCCTCTCTCTTTGACATAATCAATATTTTAAATGTGAAACAAAATGCAGACTGGGAGTTTTAGACATTTATAACTTTGTCATCATTTTTCGTAATGATCGGGTGTTACTTATTTCAGTTTGAAGGCTCTTTGACTGGTAAAAGTATAACCTTAGGTAACCAATACCTGAATATCAGTATAGTTGCTAAGTGTGTTAATGGTAGATACGCTTATTTTAAGGTTTAAAGTCACTGTATTTCTAAAAGATGTTTAGTAACAAATTGGGTGTCTCTCATACCTGTACAGTCTCTGACTGTACAAGCTAGGAGCGGGCTCTGGGGATCACAAGCTTTCCTTTACCAAGTGGCTATGCGGTAACATGACTCGAAGCTGCTGTTGAAGCTCTTGCCGTTCAAACAAACCACCACAGTGCTGCCTAAAGCATGAGTGGTTTTTTAATTGTAGCGTAATGACTCTGCATTTTGTAACTCTGAGTGATTTCATCTTTGTTCTTTGTAATTTTTCCTTTATGCAGAGGAGGTCATCATGCAAGAGGTTTCTTTCCTCTTCTCCTCTTCCTCCCCAACTGGCCCCTAGAGTACCTCGTCCATGTTATGTAAGAATAGAAATCATGTTCACCTCTCTCTATTTTAACGTGCGTAGTACCTTAGCAGCCCAGGTGCAAGTCTCCAGCTGTATTTTCCACAAAGTATGCAAAAGGCAACGTGGAGAAAAAAGTACCAAGGCAAAGTAGAAAAAGAGGATTATGAAACAGAAGAACAGAAGCGGTCTTGCCCCATTTGCAGTGTCAGGACCCCTAAGAGGGCAGTAAGTCCTGTTCTGGAACACCTACTTGAAAGAGGATGGGGAATACCCATGAGAATTCCAAGCAGAGACACAAGAAATGATTCAAATTTCTTAGCCCATGTTTTTGGCCATGTCTGTATGTCTACAAGGCTTTCAAACTTGAAGTGGTGAGGCCGCACCTTGAGTAGTGTGTTCAGTTTTGGGCCCTTCACGACAAGAAAGAAACTGAGGTGCTGGAGCGTGTCCAGAGAAGGGCAATGAAGCTGGTGAGGGGTCTGGAGCACAAGTCTTCTGAGGAGCGGCTGAGGGCACCGGGGTTGTTTAGCCTGGGGAAAAGGAGGCTGAGGGGAGACCTTCTCACTCTCTAAAACTGCCTGAAAGGAGGTTGCAGCGAGGTGGGGGTCAGTCTCTTCTCCCAAGTAACAAGTGATAGCATGAGAGGAAATGGCCTCAAGTTGTGCCAGGGGAGGTTTAGGTTGGACATTAGGAAAGATTTCTTCACCAAAAGGGTTGTCAAGCATTGGAACAGACTGCCCAGGGAAGTGGTTGAGTTGCCATCCCTGGAGGTAGGTTAACATTTGGACTTGATGATCTCAAAGGTCTTTTCTAACCTAAATGATTCTATAATTCTAAGTGATCCTCATCAATGCAGCAGAAAGCAGGTACATAGGCATAATTCTTCTGGACACACAAATGTGTCTGGTTTCCTTCCTATTTTTTGGCCTGTATGCGGTGCCTCCAATGGAGAGACACTGGTTTTTAGTCATTCACCTTCAGTACTTACCTGTGGATTACCAATATTTATGATGCTTTCGGAGAGCCATGCTGTCAGCAGTACACTGCTGCTTTGCTTGTGTTCTCTCCCTTAAATTTTACCGATACTGAAAAGCTTTCCTTTGGCATCTGAGCAAATCCACAAAATGATAATGTCAGGTTCTTACGCAAATTAGTTGTCTTCTCACTATTTCTGTTTCCTTTAAATCACTGTTAAGGAACGGATTGCTGTTGTGCCATTTCCTGTTCTCATTAGAGCCTTTGTCATAAGAATGAAATATCAGAACCTCAGTGGCTCAGGAACATTTAAGAGGTCTGCGTCCAAACCTCTTTTGCGAAGTGGACTGAGGAGGCTTTGGTTTTGTTTTTTTAAATTTTTTATTCTTTGAAAGACAAGACACTGATTCATTTTATAGCAATCACATTAAAAAGAAGATGAAGTATTGCCAAGAAACTATTTTCTTACAAACATTGTAATTCATGTCTCCTCATTCCCTCTTCAATTTCCCTTCTTGCTGCAAACATCTATGCATTCCCAGTCAGAACACGCAAGTCTGCTTATTTCTTATTTCTTCAAATGATTCAAAATGTGCACTCATTAAAACACTGAGGTCCTCTATGGGGCATTTTTCTGTTTTTCTATAGCTGCATAATATTTCGGCAGCTTTCAAGATGTATACTTCTGTTAGTTCTTGCGAAACAGCACCTGCACCCACATGAATAGCCACCAAAACAACTGATTCCCTGGGCTCCAGCATTGCTGTAGAGAGCTGCTGACTACCCAAAATTATCTTGTTGGGCGAATACATCCCAGGCAACAAAGAGGAAACCACAAATTTCCACACAAGGCTTTCATCATGAATATTGTAGCTTGGTTTTATCTAAGTGAAGATGTACAATATAATATCAAGAGTTTTGGAGATCAAGGTTGTGTTGTGGTATGTTTCTTCTGATATTTTTAGGTATTAGTGACATCTCCATTCTACCAATCTATGAAATACTTAATTGTTACCTGTTTCTAAGACAAGTCATAAAAAGATAATAACTTTTTCAAAAGCAGAAAACTTCATCACTGTCAATTTTTTCCTGAATTAAGGGTAATATTTGTGCAGCTGAATCTATTGCATTTGCCATATTTAATAGAGAGTAGGTTTTAGAGTTATTATTTCATCACATTTCTGAAAGCATTATCATGGGATGCTCATCTAAGACTCTGAAGTCCTTATTAGGTAATTGTTATCCTTAAGTAGCACAAATAAACTTTGCATGACCAAATATTTAAAGATGCTTGTAGTGCAGAAGGCCCTAATGACTGCTTGAAGGTTTAATTCAATGCACTATTATTTGTTTGTTTGGTGTATGGGTGACTACGAACACGTGTGCAAGAGGTGATGTTTTTATAAGGTGCAGGAGGTCACGTTATTGCTCAAAAAAGTGTGCATCTCAAGAGTTTTGGAGATGGTGTTGAGGAATTGATCATCAAGGGGTAGTTTATCACAGCTGCATGCACTAAGAAAAGTGACGTCTTTTTATTTGGCAAAGAAATTTGGAAGACCGTAAGGTGCCTCTCAGATGCATCAAATTGGACACCCATAATTGCAAGTTTTGAGCATCTTGGCTTTGATGTTTGCAGTGGCCTGAGCTGATGCCAGTGTCATTTCACTGACTGTGACAGCCATACAAAGCAATGAAGTTACTTCAATCATTTTACTAATTCTTTTAATTTCTGTGTAAGCTCCTTTTAGCCTTGTAGACATTGGACGTGTCATTCAGTCATACTGTACGGTTTCGCTGGTTCTTAATTAAGCCTACAGTCTTTTCAATCTCTGTAATATTAGTGCACTGTTGCAGTTAGTCCAGTGAGTAAACTGCATTTCCCTCTTTCTAACTGCGCGTGTTTGCTCTTCGGTGTTTTTCCAGTGTTCCCGTCTCTATCTTACATTTCTCTTTACTTCTCCTTTCTTTATTTAAGAAATTACTACCCTTTCCGTTTTCCACTCACTGCCTTTCTCCTTATTATTTCTTTCTGGCTCAGTGCATTTACCTGCCAGCTGCTTCCCTTTGAATTTTTTCAACTTCCTTTGTATTCTTTCTCCACCCATCTACCAGTATAATAATATATCCTGTTGCAGCAAATGTGTCTGATCCCATGCATGGTAGTTAATCCCTGAATTTCCTTAAGGTTTTTCCATGTACGATTTGCTCTGAACACGCCACTGTAAAATTATATTTTAATTTGTTAAAACCTCTGATAGCTATTAATATTTATATCAAGTTAAATGAATATGTTTTTCAAATCAAAGCCTGTATATAGAAGATTGTGAAGACTATCATTGCGTCTTATTGAAGGCTCGCAGAAAGTTTTCAGCCATCTCAAAGAAAGCATCAGTATTCGTTTTCAGCGCTGAGCCTTATGAATCCTTATGTTTATAACACTCCTCAACTGGAATAAATCTTCCAGCTGATTATCACAGCATTTGGCACGGTGCCACGAGCAGTTCTGGGAACAGTATTCAATCAATGTGTAAACTAGTGAAATGCCAGGAACTTTTGAAAGACCATGAAGGATGATTAGTTAGTAAAGAATAAACAATGTTCGAACGTGGAGTATAGCTACCAGCTAACGCAGGGCTGAGAAGAATTTTCCATGATTTAAAATGAATATATAACTTATAATTTAGGCAGGTATTTATATTTTGTTATCTCACACTCCAACATTTGTTTAATTGAAGCCAGGTATACAGGGTAAGACTTTAAAAGAAATAAACACTTTGGTTATACTGTAACTTGTTTGTATTACAACCATTAACTCACTTCTTATTTATAGTTAAATAGGAAACTAATGGAATATAAAAAATGAAAGATGAACAAAAACATAAAAAAATGTTTAAGAACTAACAACGAAAAATCCCTTTTAGTCTTACTGGAATAGTCACGCTTTAGATTGTTGCCGTTTATACTAAGTTTTAGTGCTTGATTTTATTCTTATAATGAGACTGCATCCTTTCTAAGTTAATATCACTTGTAATATTGAGGAAGAGGATTTTTTTCTGCCTGTGTATGTTTGAAAGAATCTAGTTTTCAAGCAGTAATAGACTTCTGCGTTTCCCCCAGAATTTAGTGCTCTTCTGAAGTGCTCACCTAAATCCCAAATGCCAAAACAATCCTGGAGTCCCAGAGGACAGAGTTAGTCCTATATGCTTACATGCTAAAGTTCTGATTTCCACAGCTTCCAGCTTACGTACAGTGATGCCTTTCATTTAGGCATGTCTATTCTGATGTTGATGGGATCCATGGGGGTTAATTAAGGGTAGTTTATAATCTTTAGGAGATCTTAAATTTTCCCTTAAATATAATAACCAGTCTTGTACGCAGAACTCGACAGCTGAGATACGTAACCGCCATCTCAGAGCAGCATTTCTATATATAAGCTCTTTTTCAAATGATGCACCAAACTTTGGCTCCCTGTTTCCTAGCCGGGCACATCAAGAGCTAGGTGGAAAATCGAAGCCCGATGTATTTTTATATTATTTGAAAGAGCTACGTTAAGTCGGCAAAGTATGTGCTGACAGCCTCTCAGACACACTGTGGTGGCACAGAGTCAGTCTGTTGCCGCATCCTGCCTACTGTTTGCTGCACAAAAATAATATCTGCCTTGCCTGTGACAAGAAGGTGTCGGGATATTCTCTTGGTGAGGCTGGAGACCGGAGATGTCTATATGCTTCATGCTCTATCGTTACATTTATAGACAACTGTAAATATAATACATCTGAACTCTGCCACGCTACAGGAAAAAATATGTAGGCTTGCATTCCTCTCACAATAGCGTTTAGTTCTTTAAGTCCAAAAACTGCACGGGGTCATGTGCTGGGTTTATTAGATCCCATAGTTTTATACTTCTATACCCAAAAGTTCAGGTCAGCTGTGTGGCTTTTCCCATGATCTCATTATGTGTGTCAGCAATTGCCATGCATACAAAAATGAAATCTTTGAAAAATATTTGGATAATAGAAGAGTTCAAGTTTTCTATTCTCAGGCAGAATTTGTAGTCATCTTTTGAGCGGAGCTTTACAGTAGTTACGCTATATTCCAAGTGGGAATAAATACATGTTTTCTAAGGACAAGAGTAATATTATGACAGAAAACATAATAAAACATTGAATTGGCAAGATGCAACAAAACAGGGGTAAAAAGAGGACTGTTCAGTCTGGTTTGAAATCTCTAATTTAGTATATGGCTGCATAGAGATGTTATGAAAATAAGAAACTAATGTAAATTACAAGTGTGCAATGTACACAAAACCGATGCCCTCCAACAAATAAGATGTTTTGCCATGTATATCCCTCTTCGAAACGTCTGCCTTTATGCCTTTATTATTTATACACAGAAGTGCTGTATCTCACTTTTTTCTTTAAACTAAGTCTTTGTGCGTGTAGGGTTTGTGCTGTAATACAATATTGAGACGTTACAATGAGATGAGAGGGGAACAGAAAAGCGCTGGGGTGTGTGTCCGAGGGTGAGGGACATTTGGCAGCAGGCAGAACAGACTTAGAAACAACAACAACAATTGTATTTTGAGATACTTCAGTGCATACCTTTAACACTAGATGTTCTTCCTAATGGATTTGACTTTTTTAATCTACGAAGAAGGTTAAAAGTGGTATCTTTGTTGAATAGCTACTGTATATCTAATTCTTGGAGGCTTTTTTTTTCCCTCGTGGTGTGGAAATGGTTTCAATCCCTTTTAATATTCATTTAATGTCAGTGCAATATATATTGCCACCTTACTTACTGCATTAGTAAAAAATGTGCTTATGTGCTATGATTCTCTTATGATAGAAACATAAAATCTCGGAAGGATCAAAGTCCACCAACATTCACCCTCCTGCAACAGCAGGAAATTGATCATGCGAGAGACGCTCACCTAATGCTAACATATTATTATTATTTATTATAGCACTAACAGTGTGCTAGGTGCATTAGACGCCGGTATGAAGATGAGGTCCTTGTCCTGGAGTGGCTTCAATCTCCGGGGTGATCTTGCAAACACTTAACTATATGACTAACTATATACGCATGAAATCTTTCTGGCTCACATATTTAAGTGATTTTTTTTCCTTACGTACGAGGCATTCCTGCAGGGTCCGCAGCACTGATTAAACTTAACATTTCTCCTCTGCATCAGAGAGTGTGTGCATACATAAAAGGGAAAGGATCAAACTCTTCCGGTGCCTTATGGTTTAGAAAATTTTATTAAAAAAACGCTACCCCTTTTCAATATATGCCTCTTATTTCCCTACACCGTATTTCCCACTTAATATTTTACAGCCGGTAAAAGCCATATTTTGTTATGCAGTTTTATTAAAACAAAGATCTTACTGACCACAGTGAAATTCCCGAAAGGCGCTGCTGTTGGACCATGGTCTACAGAGGCAGTTATGTAAACCAGCTCAGAAAAAGGACATACATTATACTCTGTCATGTATATGTTAGGTTTATTCAAATGGCAAATTCTGGTCTAAATCCAAACTAAAATAAGTTTTGCCCAGACCTCCCGAAGACCTCACTCTTTTAACCCCTCTGTGTTTGTGCGCTTGCTTCCAATGCATCAAGGCGATCTTGCAGAGCATCACCAGCATTTCTGGCTGCGATGCTGAGGTCTAGCAGGGCAGAAGGTGGCGTCTTGTTATCTGCAGTAAAATTATCGGAAGATACCAGCAGATAACTTCACTTCTCGGTAAAATTGTTCAGCAGATTTCAGTATGAGTGTGGCAGTTCTGTTAATTTGCATTGCCTAAAAACGTACGCTTTTGTTGCATGTTGTTAGATGTCGTAATAGCTTTCATTTGTGAAACATCTTTTTTTCAAGAAGTCCCAAAGATGCTAGCAAATGTGAATAACTTAAATCTCTCAGTTTTGGACAGATGAAGCTTAGAGATTGCCAATCTCTTTTCAGATGCTGATGAGAGCGGGTTGTAAATCACTCTTTGTCATTAATTTTTGGTTTAGCTTTGGATATGTCTCTCGCTGGGTTTTTCACTCGGGTGGTTACAATGCAGTCCAGTCGATAGGTCGATGCCGTGGGACTGATGGACCAGACCAGCTTTCTAGACACCCAGCCATCAGCCACTGCTCTGTTTCTCACATATCTGATCCAGGCTTTTTATCCTGATGACAGCTGGACTAGAGAGTCCTGGCTGTGGACCTTAGGGCTCAGAAATGGACTTTTACTTCCCATGTGATCCGCAATCGAAACCTCTTGTCACCCAAGTTGTTTCCTGTATTTAAAAACAACGACAACAACAACAAAAAAAAATAGGAAAACACAACAAACTAACAGCATGCAAAATACATTGATAATGAGAACAAGTTTGTAATTACTAAATGCCGAGGGAGAAATCAAAGCTGTGTTCTTCAAAAAGGATATTATTTTGTAATTAAAAAGAACTTCAAAAGAAAAAAACTAAAGACATGATCATTATAAAGTGCATTAAGTGCAGTTGAAACAGCATTTGAGTAAAACAATGCTTGGTAGAAGGGAGGAAAATTTAGAGGTAAGTAAAAATTAAAACAATTCAGAACTAAAAGAACTAAGTCCAATTATATTTAGAGAATTATGTTTTCTTAATATCAGTGTTATGAAATTATTCTCTGCATTATTTATTCTACAAGTCTTAATTGATAAATATTAGGTGACTGATTCTTGCAAAAGAACAAGCGCTTGGTGGAACATATTCTGAGTCGGTTTGGTTTGTACTTATCATAAAAATGAAAACTACTGGAGCATAAAGAACTTACAAAAAGGAGGCATTACTGTGGATTTAGTACAGTTGGTGCTTGATACACTGAGTTGTATTCATCACATATACTGTGTCAAGGCATTGCTTACAATGCATCGGATCGTATTACAGGCCATAAGCGAGCACGATATTTAAATTGAATGATGCATTTGGTATCGTTCTGAGTTAATTCTTCTACAATAAAGTATAAAAAAAGCAAGTAGCATCCATTTCCACATAATCTCTCTTTAAACTTATCTGTATTTAACTGTATTTTTCTCGTCAGCTTAAAAAAAGCAAGTATAGCTGAGAAGCCACCAAATTAAAAAAGGGTATTACAAAGACATTTAGTGAGGACGTGCTATTTATTTGCTTTTTGATGGCTATAATGTTTAAGCACAGCACAAACACAAATGGGCTTATTTCATATCTTCCGGAGACCAGGAAGCATTAGTAATATTCCCATTTACAGACAGCGACCAAGGAAATACGGTGCTATTTGGGGACATACCTGTACCATGCGGGGAATCTGTGGTGCGGCTGAAAACAGACTCTGATTTCTTTTGCTGTTTTAACTGCCACTCTTAACATTTTTAATTGGTTTTGGTCCGCTGCTAAGGGACATCTCTTTCCCTGTTAAACCTGTCTATCCTTCTAGACCTTGTAGTTGTGATTGCCAAGGTACAAATCCACACTCCTCTTCGGTATTTAAAAGATGCCAGGGGAGACGTAACTGCTGATGGAGCTCTGGGATTAGCCGAGTTGTGTTGTGCCTGTTGGAGGGTTCCCCAGCCCCACTGGACGCAGCAGGAGCTTTGCTGCTCTGCACTAGGACCTCTGCTTTACCCTTCTTGTGCATGACGTAGCCCACCTTCACGGGGTCACCCAACCAGCACACGGAGGTAGGTCACTTGGAACACGTCCCACGCTTTCACTGAACAGGGAAAGTACATTTTGATTTATTCTGCAGGATGAGTAGTTCCCAGAAAAACCTTTTTATTAAACGTTCCATAGGTAAAATAAGAATCCATGTATAGTTTGAGCTGTTGGTCGCCAGCGCCCTGCAGGTATATACTACTTCTGCTTGAAAGAATGACCTAAAATATCCCTCTTTTTTTTGAAGTTCTATCAGTATATATCCTCATTAAAGGTTCTTCTGTCAAGAACTCTGATTTCCTCCCCCCCCTCCCCGCCCTTATGTAGATGATATTCTCCTAAATCACCAGCATGAACTTCAGTAACTTGCTGGGGGTTGAGGTATGGAAAGAATGATTGAAGGAGATTCAATTAAGTACGTTTGAAATTTTGGCCAAAGTTTACTTTCCCCCACACACACACACTTCAGAACACCAACAGGCCGTCATTGGTTTTGGAGCTTCTAGTTTTCAAGGCTCTCACCTTGCAAGTCTCTACGTATGTGCTTTATTTCTTAAGTGTATACAGACCACAGTCAAAGCATGGGCATATGTGTGCGTGGGACTAGGTTGTCGTCTGGCAGATGGTGTCATGGTACCTAGTTTTCTTCAGAAGTCAACTGAAGCCTTCCATAATTTCATGGAGATAAGTAGGAAAGCAATTTCTGAATGCATTATAAAGTGTTATTCACTCAGAATTGCTTAGAGGGAATAACCAACGTAGCATATAGAAAACCGTGGCTAACCTACACGCTCTGTTGCTATGTACGTGAAAGTTGAATGCCAGAGTTTGCCTCTTTATTTAACATTTTGCATGCAAAAGAACAAGGTATTATACCATCAAAACAAATACCTTCCATAAAAGGAAAACATATAAATCAAAATCGTGGAGAATAGCCCTGAGTCTCGAATCTTGATATAACTGTCAGCTCATTAACATGAGACTTGGCGGGTTTTGTGTGTCCCAAAATGTCCTTTCCTCTGCAGAGCTCTGTGCTGATCGCTGAAGGTGATTTTGAGACAACACACTTGCATAACGGTGCGATACAATTTGTCTTTGTGTCAGAGGGAACTGTTTAAATGACTGGAGGTAAGTCAGCGGAATAGTATAAGCACATGTTTGCCCATGGTCTTACCTGAAGATATAGTTGAGCTTGTATTACAGAGAATTCAGCTGTATAAATACCTCGTGCCATCTGTGGATGGCAGGGGAATTGAGCCAGTAGAAGCTCAAGACCTGTGTCAGTGTTCTCACAGAAGGACTGTTTATGAACAGATGTTATGTGGTGTTTTTCACAGAAAATGGGCTCTGGAGAGAGAAAATGTCTATCAATTACTGAGGTATTATGTATAACAGCAATTTTTAACCTTGAGAATGATACTTTAAAGTTCTCTGCGAAATATTCAGCACCGTGACCACTTCCTTTGTGCAAAGTAACATACGCCCTTGCATATTGCACAAATTCTTTTTAGTATTGCATTTTAAGTTCTTTTGGAGAAAAATGTATTACATATTTTAGAACTCATTATTCCCCTGGAAAAAATAACCGTGTCCTGACTGGAAAACATTTTCCTATTTGCTGTTCTCAAAATCAAGCTGGGTTTTCAAGATTGGGTGTTTGTATATTACGTTTTTTGTTTCCCAGACCTATCTAATGAACACGTGGATTCAAAAACTGTAATTTACTAAGCAAAATATAAACATGAAGCGAATGGGAAAAAATACGTATTCTGGGCTAGCGTCTGTCCAAACCTCGGTAATTAACACTAATTTCAGTAGGGCGTTTGGAAGGCTGAGGTCTTAATCTTAGTGAATAATGATGAATTTACTTGGAACTGTAAACTCAGGCAATATTCTGTAAATTCAGTAATTATTATATAAATGTATTTATTTAATAGGTTGCCAATGCTAGTTTTGTTAGACTAGTCCTATCTTACTCTCCATTTTTATCCCCTCTGTAAAAATCTCAACTTCAGAAGACCTTTGAACTTGAGCTTTCCACTGTACGGTGTTAAAAATGGAGCCCCCAGTTACTGCTAACAATTACAGCTATCAATGTTGTACTGCGTTTTACCAATCTGCGCTTGCTTCAGGAGACTAACTACATCTTGCAAAAATGCACTGTTATTAAATAGTCTCACATGGGATGTCTGTGTGTCGGAAGACCCTTACGTGACCTGTGGACAGACACCGTGTTTTGCATAATATATATACTTTCATTTTCCTCTAGCTTTCTTATTATTTATTCAATAAATCCTTTTTTCTTGCTGACAGCAGTTGTATTTATAAAGCTAAATCCAACACAGCAAAATGTTCATCACTTTATAAACTAAACGCTAATGTTTTATTTATGTGCAATGAACAGAGAAAAAAGAACTGAATTGATGTTTACCTAACAAGCTGCAAAAAAGTGCAGTAACATAATAGTGAAGTTCATAAGCATTCTGGCTTGTAATTTTTGGTGTCAACATTTGAATTGCAGAAAGAGCTTATGCAGACATAGCACGTATACAAGTGCAGTTTAGATCTACATCTATAAAAATAACATCTGTTTAAGCATACATTACATTTAAAAATAACTGTACAGTGATCAGCTGGTTAAGTACAGTTAACCAGATGCCGTTTTAAAGTGCCAGATGGAACAATGAAACTAAGATTGAAAATTAAAAAATACTGTGAAAGGTCAAATCAATTAAGCAACCTGTTTTGTTGGCATGTAACGGTTAAAAGTAAGTTTAAACTACTTAAGGAGTGAGCAACATGAAGATGAAGCAGTTAATTTTTAACTTGCTATTTAGAAGAGGGAAAGATAAAATGCCTGCTGTAGTTCCAGGTCCCTCGGCAAGTCTAGGGGGATACCGGGAAGATAGACACGGTTAAGTAATGTTTGCTTTGTTTTGCTTTCAATTTAAAATAAATAATATCTTTCAGGCTTTTAAGTAACATCTTTTATGGCAGTCTGAGATCATGCAACACATATGCAAACATCTCTTTCTCCTCCCCTGTGACTAGCGGGGGACTCCTTGGCCGAAACAGCTCCCGGAGCTTGCTCTTTTGCGCGGGGGTCGGTGCCCAGAGGGGACAGGGATGGGCTTGGGCACCCACTGACGCCAGGGGAAACAGCCATCCCTCGCACCTGGGCTCTGTAAGCACCATTTATTTCTGGGAACTAAACCCACCTGCATCAGAAACAACATCCCATAAGAGGTGTAACACGCGGTTTTAGAAACAGGCGTGCCGCTGTGCTTCTGTGAATAAATGGCAAACATTTGTTAAAATTGCACCCCATAATAAGCCACTGAAAGGCAGATATGGGGAAAAGAGATCTTATCATCTTAACCTCTTTTAAGCACAAGGGGAAGAAAAACATCTTTGAAATATCAGTGAGCCGGTGCATTTTTTCTTCAGTCCTAATTCACAATCTGAATTTCAATTTTGGGCAATGGGACAGTGGTATCCTTGCTGTGATGAGAAAGGTGTAATGATACCTGCAGGTCTTCTGGCAAGCAAGGCAGCACTCATGGCCAATGAGAGAGAAAACGTTGATTTTCCCATGCAGCCAACTGCTGCTACTTTTTGTTAAGTATTTTTCTAGCAGTAACTGATTCTCAAATTGTTGCAACTCAGACTCCCTGCAACACAAGTATACTGCTGGATAATCTTCCAGCAACAGTGCAGAAACGAGCGACGTCAGGAACTGGTTTGGAAAGAGGGTTTAGGCACCAAATCTGGGAGAGCCACGGGGCTCCGGGTCGGAGGGAGATGCTCGGCCGCCTTGGGGAAGAGGAGCCCCCGCAGCGACAGCGGTGCCATCCATCAGTGATCCCAGCGCGGCCGCTAACTAGAAAGGGAATTTTTCCTGAATGAGTGTAGGGCTATTTTCAACCTAGGAACTTGATGTTGTTCCTTTGTTTTAGTAACTTTGTTTATATCTGGTTGGCGAGGGGAGGAGGGCAGAGCGCCGGGGCACATTGCTCCTTCCTGACACCTCCTCTCTTGCTCCCACAGTTCCCAGTAAAAGAGCAGCTGTACCTCGCGCGCGTGCACAGCCAACTGTTTAGACCAAGAACACAATGAAAAGATTCTGCGGCTGTTAAAATAAATAGCTTCCCAGTAGGGGGTGGAATAGCATGGCCGTGCCTAGGAACTTTGTGTACCCTGCTTTCAGAAAGTACTGGGATAGGACACGCTATGGGGAGAGAGGAAACAAGCCTGGCTTCTGCACTTGGCTCACTTTTCCTCCTCACACTGAGAATAGTTACCCTACAGATCGCTGGTCCTGTTGGATTCCCTTTCATGGAAATATTTTGCGTTCCTGCTGGTTCAGTGGCTGATGTTCAATTATTTTTTTTTTTTTTTTTCTTTCCAAACAGTTTCTCTTCGTTGACAGCATAAAGCAAACATTTGGGCTTGCCGTAAATAGAGAACATACCAGACCAGAGGCAGGTAGCTCATGATTTTTAAGTGGGTTGCCAACCAAAGTTTGTAAATCTGGGAAATCGAATCATTATATTTAACAGACAAATGTGTATAATATAAAATCAGTGAAAAGATAACATAATAAGTACTTTGACTATTATCTGGGGGCCTAATTAGACTGGTGGAATCACTGTAGTCAGTGAAATTAGAGTTATACAACTGGGGGGAAGGGAAATCCAACCCTTCAGCTGAATGAACGCTAATGGAGCCCCGTTGACATTTGCTGTCCCAGGTATTCAGCAGCTGTTCCTTTCCTTTGCAGAAAACAGGGCTTCGCTCTTGCCAGACCATATTTTCCTTAATTTAACCCCCTGGCGGAGGAAGCAGTGGATAGACAAAAGGGCCTAAGCCTGCTTGAAGCCCAGACCGTTTCACCAGGCATCCTCCCAGCCTCATCGCTGCTTCTCTCTGGTCTCCTGAGGCGGTACCTCAGAGCAGGATGGAGCTTTATGTTAAAAAGGGAAACACATGGCTCTGCCAAACCCTGTGCTCCTCTCCCAAGAGCAGTGGGTGCTGGGAAACCACTGGCCTTCAAGAAAGCCAAGGCTGTGCTGCCCACTTTGGTCACCCCACCACCCCGGGCACTGGGAGACACTGCCCCGGTAAGCAGAGGCTCTGGGGACAGTGCTGCTGCCCTGGGACTGCAGGTCCCCACAGCCAGACCACGTGCAAGATGGCAGGGGGACGTGCGGACTAGGAGCGGTGGCCTGAAGGACGGTGACGGAAAGGCTGGGGGGTATGGGAGTGAGCAGAGAACAACAGCATAAATTTTATTGGGATGTGTCGGGCTGGTGGCTCTTTTTGGGACGTGAGTCATTTAGCCTGAGCAAACAGTTTCCCTGATGAAGGAAATAATTTTCAGGGAAGATCTTTTGATTGAATTTTGCCGTCACGCTTAGGTGCAGATGAGATGCCTGTGCTTGCAAGGCACAGTACATCATTAGCTGAGTGAACTCACGCTGGTCGAAGAACGTTTTGGCAGCTGAAAGTAGGGCTGGGGCACTTCTTCCTCTGGGACCAGGAAAGCCAGAAAGCTGGAGCCTGTGGAGGGTGAGACAGGAGATCTACCTGGTTGCAGGCTGCTTGGTGGTGTTTCTGTTTCCCCCTGCACACCCGGTTGCCTGGTCAGCCTTCCTCATTACTCCTCTCCTCAGTGCTCTCCTAACCTGTAGCTAAATCACCCTTGGCAAGTTTTCCTTCCCTTGTAAAGACGGTAGCTCCCCTGTCAAGTTCTTGAGCGTTTGTTTGTGCAGTGAAATCTGTGATGCTCTAAATCTCAATGTGCATCAGCTGGCACGCTCTGACATTTGGAGAGCCGCGCGTTCGTTGTGTGCCAGACGCACGACGAGAGGCCCCAGCACAGATGTAGCTGGACCCCAGGTTCATCTTCGAAGGTAGGGAGGGATGTGCCGTGGGTCAACGAGTGACCCGGAGGCTTTTGGTGGGGGAAGGAGGACTGGAAGGGAGCAGCGGATAGCCAGCTGGCTGATTGCGCCGAAACCAGGACAAACAGTTGAATATCATTTTCTTCTGAATTCCTAAAGTACTGGGACATCTGGCTACCTGAAATACATCAACAAATAGGTCAGCTAAGATTGCAGAAGCATGCCTCACACCGCAGCGGTTATGAGAGCGAGAGGGGACCCTGCCAAGAAAAGTCTTCTTTTTTGCACTAACATTTTCTTCTAAAATCCTCTGTAGGCTTTTTAACTAAGATCACTGGAAAATGTGTTAGTCTGGGGATCTTTAATTAAAAAAACCCACCACCACAAGATATTCAGGGGAAGCGTATTTCTGGGCTTGGGAGCAGGAGATCGGCAGCACGGACAGGTCTCTTGCGCATTCCCAGTCTCGGGTTTTCTGGGCGCCTGCACCTCGGTGTCCCACGCTTGCACTTTGTCTGGGCCACCATCATAGGGGGAGGGACCTCCTCCCTCATTTTCCTGTGCTTTCCCTTACACCCATGCAAATGAGTAGAAAATACTGCCGTCCATATTTAGGAGCATTTTGAAGCATTTGCGCAGTCCCAACGCTGAGGAGAGACGGAAGGCAGGAGGAAACTGGCCCCAGAGGCCATTCCATTGTTTCTTATTTCTATGGCATGGACAGTCCCTTATAGAAGACCCCAAAATCGCCAAGGGTAATGCATGTGGTTCATTTCTCCGTAAGCACAAGTATAAATCCTCGCAGGATAGGATTGTTCCTTGTGGCAAGGAACACCCAAAATGACCCTCTAAATATCCCTATTTTAAAATGCAGCGGTCTGATTTTTCTTTTACACCACTAGTAACCCTTCTAAGCCTGTTTTACCCCAAACTGTATTTGCAGATGTATTGCAGATCCTCTCCCTGATTAAGATAACATACAGGAGCTGAGGTAAATGATGCCACTGTTTGTCCACTGGTTTAGAGACTTCTGAAAAAATTATTTTTAGAGCCTGAGAGGTCCTCATATAACTTTTTTCCTCTATCAAGGTGCAGAGAACCAGTTGATCACAATAAATAAAATTCTCATTATAAAAGTAAAATATGGAACGTGAAACCAAATCAAACACAAAGTCATATTGTTATTGTTTATACCCTATGAGTTCTGGGGCACTGGGCTATGCCTTTTTTCAGTCTTTCTTTTGCTAAATCAACATTAGCTAGCAACACACCTAATCTTGACTGAACTGTGTTATTTCCTGCCTCCCTGCCTTTCCTGTCTAAATCTCACTCTCTGCTGAAGCAGCTAAATTTGCTGCAAACGAGGAATATTTTGGGACATGAATTTTCTTACAAAACATGGGGAGAAATCTAATGCTGTAAGCAAACAGCACTCTAATTAATGCAAATCCAGGCTATTGAAAGCATTTGTAGGTTACTGTTATCAAAAAAAGAGATCAAGAAATTGATGATGAACCCAGTACTGGCATGTATAATAAATACTGACCACAAACATTTTTGGGAACGCTACCGGAGCAGACGCGAGTTCAGAAATTCTGGACCTGGAACATATGGGTTTTAATAAACAGACTTCTGTTCCAGCTCCTCGGTTGCTTCCCCCCCACCCTTTTTTTTTTTTTTACTGCACTTGCTTCATTTTATGTGGCTGTGTATGATTCCATTATTAATTAATCTACAAGTATTTGGCATTGCTTCGTCTTCGAGGTTTTCTTTAATTTGCAAATGTGCTGCTTTAGTTCGAGCAGGACTTGTGTAGCTAATGTGAGGATGGAAACATATTTAACCCTCTGCTTCGTTTGATTCCTATCATCTCCTTTTCTCCTTCGAAGAGAAGTAGCTGACTTTATGTGCGTGTGCACGTGCACACGTGCGTGTGTGTATTATTAGCTGTGCTGTCATTTTTAATCCTTTTCTTTCAATCATCATTTTTCCTCAGACATGAAATATTTCAGTCTAACATGCTGTACAGACTGTTCGCGCTGAAACACTAGTAGCATTTTCAAAATCTAAAACAGAGGAGTACCATGAGGATAGAACAAAAGAAATTAAAACACTAGATATGCCACAGTTGTCTTATGCAGCTGTTAGAAATTTAATTATTTTATCTCATAGAATAATGTGCCCTTCAGAAATCATTTTGGACTAGATGTTTCAAACCAATGATCTGTAGTTAATTATCTTTAATAACTGTTGCACATTATGGTTAGATCTATGTTTTTGCTAAACCAATTAATAATATCTTCATTAGTATAAAGACAAGGTAGCTGGATCCTTTCATTTTTCACATTGAAAGAGTAGATATTTTAAACACTGTAATTTACTTTAGCCATACATTCCCGATGATATGACTAATTAATGAAACTTCAAAGACATATAACTTCCAAAAGCTACTTATTTAAAGTCATTGTTGAGCACTTAATGACATTATGTTGGGGCATTGCAGAAACCATCACTGCCTGAGTGTTGAATTTGCTAAACCTTTTTATGCTACCGAACTGAAGGAAGCTTGAGTTATATTGAAAAGCAAATTGAGCCGATATTTCTTCATGTTAAAAAAACCCAACCCCAGACCTGTTGATTACAAGAGGATCTATCAAAAGGCGATGACCTTCTTTCTGCTTACAAGTTGCGGCTGTCAGTTTGACTTATTCATGCAAGTCTGTGTGGAAAACGCTGGAAAAGCAGCAAAGCAAATATTCTGTGTTTTGTGGGTTGGCTGGTATTAATTTTGTTCAGCATCATTAGTAATCATTCTAAATATTCTTTTTAGATCTGATTTTTTCTCTTTTTTTCATTTCCATAACTCACTTTTTGGAGCTGCCTAATAACCGCCATGTCGTTTTAGTCTGCTACCCAACAAAAAATTGACCTTGAGTACAGTATTAAATACGCAAGTGATTGCCTTGGTATTAACAGTGCTGCTGATTGCACGGAGAATAAAGTTGGAAGTTATGGGGCCAAATTTTTTGGGTCTCCTGTTTAAGCATGTGAGCTGATGAAAAGATTCTCCAGAAGAGAATCTCCTGCAAAATTTCCCTGATCTTGAGGTAAACTGAATGTAAAAAAAGATGCATGCTGGTTTTCATCTGATATGTATTTTCATACAATCTTCAAATATCATGCTGCCATCCGGGAAGGCTTTCTGAATCTTAAAAGAGCATTGTATATACAGCCCTCCAAGAACTGGTATTTTCCACTATGGAGAATCGTACACCAGGAGTAAACTAAAAAAAAAAAAAAAAAAAAAAGAAGAAGAAAAAAAATTACATCTAAGAGAATAAAACAGTGCAGTCAACTGTACACAGGGCTGGAAGGCCAGGAGAGAAGCGTTAACAGCCAGTTGTGACAGCTACGAAATAATTATCCGAGCACTGAGCACCTGGTCCTTCAGCTGCTGAGTTTCCCACAGGAGTCATCTTCAGTCCTGGTGAAGATAGGAAAGAGGGTGAACACATTTGGTTGGGATTATGTTTAACCGGTAGCAGTGACGAGGTTCATGGTCCATGTCTGTGCTGGGCTTCTGCTGGCGGCGCCTGGGGCTGCTGGTCCCATTTCTCACGTATATGCTGTTTCTATCAAGAAGGTGAAAGGTGTGGGTTCTCTTAATACAGATCTGGTAGCCTTGGTGGGGTCTGGGGCTTGTAGAAATGCATCACTTAAGAGAAAAAAAAGGAGGGAGCTTTTGTAATGAGTTAACTATAACGTTTTTGTGGTGTTAGCCATGCAATTTGTTGACTGATGTTTCAAATACAGGTTAACCTCCTGCAATGTAATCAATCACCCAGGTCAACCTAAGTGATTGATATTTAATGGTTATATTAATACATAATAAAAGGAAAAGAGCAAGAATTCTAAAAAAAAAAAAAAAAAAGGTTTTCACACTATATTTCCTTTTTCTCTGTATGCCTACTGAATTAAAAAATACTGTGTTTGAGGCTCTGCAGGGGCAAAGTCTAGAAATGACCAGTTCAAACCAACTTGTGGGAACTTGGCAGGCAAACCATCAAAAAGATCATTTTCTAATAGGAACTGTATTTTGACAACTTGTAAACTCAGATATTGCTGGGAAACGATGGCATTTTTCTCAGATGCCAGCACTTCTGCAAAGTTGTTTTCCCCCCTTAAACTGTGCCATCTTAAAATTGCTGTGTATTTGTGGCAGGCTGTTTGAAGCTGCCATTGTTAATGCTCCAGGAAAATGAATTTCCTCTAAATTATTATTATCATTTTTTAATTCTGAATGGATATTTTTCTTCGGTTAGTCTGAAACTACTAAAAGAGGGAAACATTAGGCTGTTTGTGAATTATACGTGTATTTCAGGAAAAACTTAACAGTAAAATTACATTTCTGGAACTGAACTTAATAGAATACTTTAGGCTTAAAATTTTGCCTACGTTTTTGTCTTGACTTTGTTATAGAGTATCATTTTTTTAATTAGGCAGTGGATAAAAAATACTGTGTTTGGATGCCCTTTTAAAAATGTAGATTATTTAGTTTTCTATGTTTTTATTAAAGCACATAATCTTTCTGACAGTCTTTAATATTGGCCCATTAATGGTTCTGGCATATTTTGAGATGTAAGCAAAATAGGTGGCTATATATGAGTCATACATAGTCTCTCAATACAACCTGTTCTTAAACTCACTGTAAGAAAATAATGCCATTGTTCATTTTCATTCCCTGAGGTTTATTCTTTGATGTCCTACATACCTAATCAATCTTTAAACCAATGCCAAGTTTGATTAAAGATTGTCAGATGAGGCTGGTACTTGTTACTTAATACTTAATAAAGGAAGGAGTATACAGACGAAATAATTTGGTGTTTGGATGCAGTGAAAGCATCTTACTACCTGCAATTGTGAGCTGAGTAACTCTGTGCGCAAGAAATCCTGCTGTAGAAATGGGTGGTGGCTCTGGAGAAGGGATCAAATCATTTTCCTTTTTCACCTCTGCAGTACATACATGTTGGAGTATGACTGGAGGCACTTTAGGATTACCTCTGCTGTGAGTGTAGCTTGATTTGTTGTTTGAGTTTTTACTCAACAAATATATGTATATTTCTTAGCATACAGCTGTATGCTATTTAATTTCAGTGATTTGTTATATATCTTTTGAGAACACTAACCTCTCTTATTTTGGGCTGACGTGGTAACCCAAGCTCTTTTCTCTTTCTTTTAAAGTTTGGGCAGCCAAAAAAATCCAAACATTTACAGTATTCTGTGTCTTGAAAGCAAGTTACCAGGAATTGGGAGAGGCACTGTATGAATTAGGTTACAGATGGAAATCATTATTCCGTTTGATGAAAGTTTCAATAATATTCTCCAATCTTGAGGTGAAGAAGGCTTACTTGTATGGCTCTGTGTCACAGCATCTCGTTTCCAGTGTGAAAGTAAATGAAACTCTACAGTTTCCATTGACTTAGGCTTTGCACTGGGGGTTAGTTTGCACGTGAAATTGGTATCGTATGTAAGCCAGTAATGAATTTGAGCAAATCTCAGTTGTATAAGCTGATGTTAGTGAAATTATTGAAAATTTACCACTTGAGAACTTCTGGTAATTAAAGATTGCTTCTAGAGGTTCCCCCGCTTTTCAGGAATAACCTTGTGAAGTGTTCATCTAAGGGCTATTCATAACCTGCCTTTCTTAGAGTCACTCTTCACTGCTATGAAACCAGGGACTGCATATGAAGAACAAGCATTTTTAGCACATCTCCATCTTTGCTGAGTCTGTGTTTGGTTGGTAAGCCCTCAAGGAAGAAACATATAATATAGGGAATTTGATCTCTAATTTGGATATCATATTTGTAACACCTTAAAATTATGATAATGTGATACTGTTGTTACTGGAGGACTAATTGGGAAACCACAAAAACTTGGAATGCATAAGCCAGTCCTGCATTAATGTTACTCAATGCAAATGTATTGGGTTTGGGGTTGGGAATATTTTACGATTTAAGTAAGCCGTTTAAATTATGGGGTTATAACTTAAACGAAATGTATTGTGCATGGGGGTGATAATTCAGAAGCCTTGTGACCACTTAGCCATCTACTTATCCCATGAGAATAATACATGTTGTGAAAAATCTTGAATGAACCAGCAGTGGTTCAGAGCATACATATAAACACTTCCCCAGCTCCCAAGAAAATGAGTGATTGAAAATGTTAAATGTTGCTGCTGCCATATTTATGAAAAGGAATCAAAGCTCTCGAGGGCTATAAAACCTTAATTTTCCAGTTGTAGCCCAGCTCATCTGGCCAAAAGACATCCCTTTGAAATGAGCCTAGATGAGGCTTGAACCCAGTCTAAGGCAAATGTCTTGCAAGGTATTTTCTTTTTGGTAATCAGTATAAAACAGTCGTATAACTTGTATCTGTGGAACTGAGAACAGGGATTTCAGGTAAACTAAAGATCAAATAGAGTATTGGTAAAAAACATTGTCTGAAGCCAAAACTTGCCAGAGATTGAGAAACCCATACATATTTTCTTTTTTTCATTAGAAAGATGACTATTTCTTAAAAGCAAGTTCATATTCATCTGCCCGTTCTGATTATAGCTGGGTCAGGGGAAAAAAAGTGTACTGAGAGAGACAATCGCTAAGCTAACCCAAACTAGAGAAGATTGGAGAGCTGACATGAAAACCTGCTCCGGTTAAGCATGCACAGTGCCCTAGGACAAAGGAGGAGCACGGAGCACCGATGGGGAATGAAGCTACTGAATTTTCCCTACTATTTTTCTTGTTGATGTTTTGAATTTTTTTGGTGATAGCAACCGGAAACACGATTTCCTGAGAAAATAAAAAAGACCTCTGAAACTGCGTGGCTGGAAAAAATCTGGTTCTCGTAGCTGTGAGAATTAGTGTGCCACCCTGCCCTAAGTCAGGATTACATCCGGAATTAAATCCAGCTTTCCTTTGCCTTTGTTTTATTTGTTATCTGCAGAATTGCTTTGTACAAATGTTAGGAAAGAGCTCTGCATTGGGGAGGTTTTTTGTAAATGAGCCATTAGCTTGAGTAAACAGGATTTCGGTCGGAGTTTGAAGCCTCCACAAGGCGGCACTAACGCATCTCGCATCCCCCAAGTTATCTTCGGCTGTTGGGTGCTCATTCTCCAAACATTTAGAAATTATATTTGCATGCTTTTTATCAAAAAAACTGTTCTGCCTCTAAATTTTCGTGTTACCCTGCAAAGTGCCAGGTTAACAAAATAGGAGCTAACCTTGATAAGACCCGTCAGTAATTTCCTATACAATAGATATTGTGCGTTCTGGGAGCTTTAAAGCAATGATAATGTAAATTGCCTATTTGCAGTGACAAACAATATTCTTTTAGTACTTTTCCAGTATTTCAGTGACTTGCAAGTTTTGTGATAGACAGCCAGTTGCAACTTACACTTTCTTTCCTGGCCTTTGTTATGGGTTTAAAAAGTTGCAGAAACTGCTTTTATTTGATTTCTTTGGATTAACAAATGGATGCAACACTTGGGTGCACCACTCTCTTTCCCCCCACTGACCACAGCTGGGGCGTGAGATGAAGCTACTTCTTGTCTTTGCAAACTCAAGCCCAGCCAGAGAAGATCTAGGTCTTACTGCCTTTTCTCTACTTAAGTACATACCGAACTTCATCCATAAACAGCAACATGGGAGAGGAGAGCAGCAGGCACAGAAAAACAAAGTGATTTTCCTAATGACAAGTAGTCCCATTAGCATGAACAGAGTTGCTGGTATCAGTAAGGAGGGCAAGTTTCCCTGTTTCGTCTACTCATGTAGTAAAAGCAACTGGAGAAATTAAGTTTAACAGCAGCGAATGCACCCTCCGTCACCAAAGGCCAGCTGAGAGGGGTTCGCTCCGCCAGCCATGCAAGTCTTGTTGCCGTGTGTCCCTATTCCCAATAAAGCCAGGGCTATTTTAGTGAGAGATTTTAATTTAGCAGGACTTGAAAGGGATTTATTAAACTTAAGAACGAGACCTATACGATGTCTTTTTCTGTTGCTAACACTACTTGTCACGATTGTTTTGAAACCCAGAGATGTAGACTGTGCCTACCATTCTTTGGGCCAACTGAACAGCTTCAAAAGTCATAATTACTGTATTCTAACCAAAATTTCCTACTTAGCAGTGTGAAAACAGATCAGAAGAAAGAAACATATAAAAGCTCTCACTCCTAAAACCTTGCTGGCTCTTCTCCCTTGCTCTGTGGTCAAAAGTTAAATAGGATGTTCTGATTATCACCACTCCCAAAACAGATCAGTGGGGTTTTTGTTCAAAATAATTCCTTCTCCTCTTGCAGCTAGTCTGTGCCAGCAAGTTCAAAATACGGGAAGCTTGACCTTAGCTCCAGTCCTTGCCCATGTGCCACACATCCTGCGCTGCCCAAGGAGCACGGACAGCTGAGACAATCTGGTGGAGGCTTCTGAGTTCTGCCCTTTCCACCAAAACACTGACATATCAGGGGAAGAAAAGCCCACACGGAATCTGATGCAAAGTTACTTGAAGATAACAAGATCCACAGGTTTCATTGCAATTTTGGAGTAGGACCCAAATATGTAATAAATTGGCAAGGAAAAACTTCCCACTGTACATGTGGCAAAAAGGAGTCCTCATCTCCTGAGTGCTAAGGGAGAAAGGCAAAACCTCTTTCGAACTCTGCCGCATTCACCAGTGTATAGCAAAAGAAAACATTCCTCCCTGATCCCGATGCTGGCGATCGTCCAGAGCCCAGAGCACCCTGGGAAATACCACTTTCCGAATCCCGCTGTGCTACCTAATCACACAATGGGCTACATATGCCATCCAAGAAAATAAACACAGGTCTGGGAAGCTGTTTGTCCTGCAGGGCTAGGAATGCTCTTCCTAACTTGGCAGGGCAGCGTAATCCTCTCTGAAAGGGGAGAGCTGCTTGAACTCAAACTGACTAATGAGATTGAAGAAAAGCCCACCAGAAGCTGGCACAGCCCTTCCCTCCCCCTGCCAACGCGCCGCCAGATGACACGGTGCTGGGTGCGCTCGCTGTGGCTTGTGTTTGTGTCGTGATGGAAGGTAGACCATGGACCTAGAACCCAACAAGGGCCCAAAATGTTGCTGAGTGGCAGGTTGTAGCCCAGAGCTTGTGGTTTATAGGGGAGGTTACTAGTTGTTCTTGGCCTCTGGGCAAAATCTCACTGAGCGAGTTGCACGTTTCAGCGTAGACCATGGGCCGTTCTCCTGGCAGCTTCAGTAGCGACTGAAAGTTTCTACAAATGCAGGTGCCTTGAGAGGGTCCTGGGGTCTGTATAGGCTCTGTGCTGAGAGCCTGGGATCTCAGTGGAGAGAGGTGGTGGAGGACAGAAGTAGTAGTGGCTTGTTGAAGGTTGCCAGCTGGCCAGCAGCAATTGCAAATGGCACCGGCTTTCCTGAGACCTGGTCTAGTGCTTTTCTCCACTTGGCTTTTGAGATCAAAACCAAATTCCTCCAAGAACGAGACTTGCATTGATTATAGTAGAAACTGGATCTGGATTTTAAATCACGTTATTAGCTCTTCTAGCAAGATGAACTGAGCAATACAATTTGATTAAAAATTGCAAAGACCTCCCCTCCCACCTCCCTCCCTCGGTTTTGGAGCAAATGTGTGCTTCATGGTAACTGGAACTGAAAGCGTTCCACAAGGGCTTTTTTAATTACAACATTAATAAAATGCACTATGTTACTCCAGAAATGTACAGATTTGTTGCTTTAAACACATCATACTGCTGTCTGAAACACTTGAAACTCTCAGAAGTTTTTAAAAGTGTGTGTTTAGGTTAAGGTTAAGTTGCCCTTGACAGCATTTTTTTAAAAGATTTGAATTGTTGAATAACCACCTTTCACCCATCCCTAATTGTAATTTAAATGACAATATGCTCCCAATCAATAGCTCTTTGTCACACTTTGAAGATCAAGGATGAGATTTCACCCCATGAGTTTACATGGCAAAAGCTTCTTTTTCATAATGCTAAAAATGTTGCATCCTGCTGTTAAAGAAGTATAAGAATACCTGCTCTCAAATAATTAGTTTTGAATAAAAGCATTTAAGTCATACTTTATAGCCATTAATTCGAAACAATTCAAAGCCCTTCATTTCTGCACTTTGTTCACAGCTAAATATTACAATAGATATTTTAGCCAACTGAAAAAAAAAAATCAGTTACAGCAAGGTAATTTAAACAACTTAAGTTAGGTGATATTGTGAGAGGTGGGTTTTGAATAACTGTGGTTTATTTTAGCATCACTTTCATTTCTATATAGATCCATCTTTGCACATGGAAAATTGAAAAGCTTTTAATGGTGGTCACTGTGTGTATGTGGCTTTGCATTACTGTGTGCTTGTGTAATCAGTACATATGGGGGCATGTTGCTATTTCTCCAGTTGTACACGTAAAGACAGAGATTTATTACACAGTTGATTTTTTTTTTATTTTATTTTATTTCTATTGCTTGGAGTCCTAGGCAAGGGCCAGGACTCTCCTGTGCTTGATGTTATGAAATGCCAAACAGAATGATGGTCTTTGTCCCAAAGTGCTTACAATTCTTGTTTTTAGTTAGAGCAGCGAAATGTTTTAAGAAGGATAAAGTCTGGTCTGTTTCTATGTTGTCCTTGGTAAACCCAATCTAGTCTGGTCTCAAAAACGGAGCAATTCTGCTCGTTGCCAGGGAGAATACATAGGTATCCAATGAGTCATGGTCAAACATACGGTCATTATTAGACCACAAACACAGGAGAAGAAAAAAGATTTCATTTGGACCTGTTGTCACTGCCGAGCTGGTGAAGAGGAATAACAAATAACCGAGTGGAGGAGGTTGCTCTTTAGGTATTTATGAGGAGCTTCTCTCCCTGTGGGGATGGACTGGGGAAAAGCAGAAATATGCATGTTGGAAAATTTAACTAGAGCAAAGGAGGCTGCGTCATGGTCTTACTAAGAGCATTTAGTAGATTTTAATGGCAAACTAGAGACAATGGGAAAGAGAAGCTAAATCTGCAAAGGGCTTTAGTGAATGCAAACAACTTTTAGTTTGGAAGAGAAGGGGCAATCAGAAGAAAGACGCAATGAGAGAAGTGATTAAGTTTTGTGTTAGAGCAATGATCTCTGTGACAGTATCACAAATGAGTAAGAGTGTGTGCATCCAGGCCAAGAAAAAGGATGCTGAAGACACAGGACACAGGGTGCTGAGCACCACAATGCACGGTTGTGGGTTTGTGGCTTAGTGGAAAAGGTCACGTCTGAGAATTGTTATGCAGAAATGTTTTGCAAGACTGGGCACGTATGTAAAGATTTAGAGAAAGATCTCAATTAAAGGTGGAGCACAAGTTCTTATTTTTAACTGTGGACTTGCACAAATATGGAGTAAAAAAGAACCCATGGAGAAAAGGAAAAAAAAATATTTTTTGAAGCCTTCTTTAAACTGAAAATCCATAAAATAATGGCTTTGTACTTGAGCAAGTCCTCTCCTCCCAAGTTATCATTTGGTGTAAGTTTAGGGAACTGCCGGTTTTCACTTAGTTTTGCCTGGATCAGCATGGGAGAATCTCACTTTATGGTGTTAAAAGGTTCCTGCCTGGGCTGCTAGTTGGAAGATTTGGAGACAATTTGGTTGTGGTCAGGATCCCACTGAATGGAGCCATGCACAAATACACAGCAACAGATACTGCCCTGGCGTTGCACTGTACACGTAGTGATCTGAACACAAGGACGTGGTATGGCTGTGTATGACTCTGGGTAATCACAAAGCCTTTCTGTGCTCTGAGTTTTCCTATCTGTAAAACAAGGGTAAAAATATTTCCAGCTCCGATACTAGCGGTTAGGGGACTGATACTTTTGAACATTCATTTGTGAAAAACTATATTGGTACTAAGTATTGTTTCTGTTCACATTGTTTCAGGTTATTAACACTATTGGTCATTGTATCAGTATATTCAATACACAGGATTTATTGACGGCTTTTATTTCCTATATGTGTCATATAAATGCCTTAACAGATGAACAGGGTAGTGAAAATGATAGGGTACTTCAGAATGGCTCAAAGTCACTGCTTCTTTAATAAAGATTTGGTTTTTATGCCCGGAGAGATGGAATTCACACCCCAACCTATGCACAGCTGCAAGCCCTATTAAGTGAAACCCCTCCTAAATATAGATCCAATGGCCTCATCCCTGGCCAGCTTCCAAAGACCATACAGGCCTGTTTCACTCCTTCCACATCCCCCTTCCAATGCACAATGAGCATCGAGTCATCGAACTTTCTTCTCGGTAGCTGGGAAACGCGGGTGCAGAGTTCGGAGGGTCTGAAAGGCGTAGCGACGGCTTCCTGCGAGGAGGGTAATTTTCTTGTGTGCAATCAGTAAGTAAAAAGAACACTACAATCACTGTAGCTATTCATAAGCTATATATTCATTTTCCTGTGTATTGTCACTTTAAATAAAAAGGGCCTTTTTTTTTTTTAAGTAGCCCTCAAGACAGCATTCATGAGATGAGCAAGTCTGAGCCATGCTCAGACAAAACATTTTAACGATCAGGAGAGCCCTGATGCTTGGCAGTCGCTAAAGATTGCATGTTAAGAGTGAGCCAAATCATCAAAATGCAGCTTGAGTAAGTCCAGTGATGGTGTATTATATTGCTACAATTGTGGCTGCTAGAGTTAAGGTTGAGTGGGCATTTCTATTATAAACCCCAACTGGTAGGGTTCAGTATTTTGACCACATCAGATCATGTCAAGTGAAACTTCTCATATGAATTGACACCCAAATATGTGTAACCCTCCTTACAAAAGAGGATCCAGCTCTTCCGCCTCCACCTACCCCTCTTTCCATCCTACACCTGATTTTGTACCTGGATCATTCTCTTCAAACACCAATGAATAAAAAAGTTGTAGATATTTAATTTAAAGAAATCAAGACAAACAGTGCCCAATTGTTGGTGCAGGTTTTTCTCCTGGTGGCTGTCATGCTGTTTGGTGTCCCTTCCGTGCAGTGGTCATGCCAGCGTTGCAGACCAACCCACACCATCGTATCACCTGGCCGTACGACTGATCTGTAGAGCTCTCAGTGATAGCGTTAGTGTAGTTATATCATGGCAATGACACTGTATTTCACCAGAGTACCCTTTTTGTCCTGGTTTGAGGTAAAACAGGACCAATTTTTGTTCGGTAACTTTTCTTTTTAGCTAGGCCTCTTCTAACTGCTGAAATTAACAGCATGTTTTGCAGAAAACTGTTCGCTCTCAGAGTGATAAGACCCATGTTTATAGCTGAGGCCAAGGAACGGTATGCAGAGAGGCTCTTGCTTATACTTATTGCTGTAACAACCAAGGCCAGCCAAATTTGTTACTTGCCCCGTTGGAGGGTCGGAAGCGGAAAAGCGTAGAGGGGTCACACCTG
>VFFE01008908.1:330921-430242 GCA_008921705.1 Burhinus oedicnemus | reverse complement strand
GAGAACATAACCGGATTAAAGAAAAAATTGAACTTGGATAAAACTTAACGAAAACATCCTATGTTATGTTGCTGAAGTTTACAATACAGTTTTCTGGAAGGGATAGAAGCTGCCTTTGCTACACGGCCAACGTTAACTAGTAAGGATTAGAAATGGATTTTCTTCATAGGAGAGTGGCTCTTGACTTCATTCAGGAGAGAAAGGGTGTTCCAGTGGGGAAGGTGCAGCTGGGAAATCAAACCCCAGAGTGCCATGCCGTTTCTTTGTGGTCATGAGGAGGTTGAGCAGGCTTACATCTTCACAGGTATTTAGCACTTTAACTCTCAGCGGTCTCTGGCGACCTTAAGTGAGTGAACGTTTCCAAATACAGGGCCTTAGTCTATGCTGGCCACCTCTCCATCTGGAAAATGAAGAGCCTAACATTGACCTGTCCTCTGCAGCGCTGGAGTGGACGAGCCTGTTAGAGACAGAACAGAGGTGAATGAGTCAGGGGTTGAGGAGGAACAGAGGGAGGGGAAAATCCTCCCACTGATAGATTACAAACACTGCTCTGCAGAAAATTTAAGATACTTGATGGTATCACGATAATTTTTTGCGTGTCAGAATTGCTAAATACTCAAATCACTGTTTTTTGCCAAACCCAATGTGTAAAAGCAGATGAGAGAATGTTTTGCAAACTTTTAAAATCACCTGCAGTGCTTAAGATGATGAAGGTAGATTAGATAAGACTAGCAAAGTTATTTGAACATAAACATTTATTTAAAAAATATCCTCTGCATTGCTGAGCCCACAAACATTGTATAAATAATACACAGCTCATGAATAGGAATGAACAGACTTCTACCCCTCACCGGTATAGATTTGTATTCTGCACCTGCCAGGACTTTAATAACTCTCCTGAAAACAGTAGTATCTTTGCAGAGAGATCTAGAAGAAGTTGTTCTTGAGAATATGCCCCCGAAGCTTAAACTTCAGTTATTAATGGATAGATTTACAAATGTATTTAGGCAATTAAAAATGAGAATACATGACTAGTCATATTTATAAAAGCTAAACAAGTTAGCTTCCTAGCTGCCGGTCTGGTCTCTGTTAATGCCCTTTGGTACGTTCATGCGGTTTTAGGGTCATAAGCACTTTGTCAATCATATTCTTATTCTGCAAACAATGCTACGTGCGCTTAGCTTTATGCATGCAAATAGTACCCAGTGGGACTGCTCACACAAGTAAAGTATTTACATATCTGTAGGAGCTGGCCTGAAATGGTAAACATTACAGAATAGGTCTAAACTACCATCTTTGGGTCTATGATTTTAAACGTGGCCAAACTTCAGAGGTGGTTGGTTTCAAACTGCTGGTGCAAAAAGTTTACAGAAAAATCCTGCTTAGGATTTGGTCTGAGCTTGCTTGTCATGTTGGTTTGAAACTATCTTTCAAAAAAGTGCTTTGTTTTTTTCTTTTCCTTTGCAACCTTACCTGTGTACTCCCGAGGGCCTGTCTCAACACCGGTGGCTACAAAGCCTTCTGCTAAAATGAAAGACCCAAAATAATGCACTGAATTTCCTATGCAGTTGGGGAATTAAAAGAAAAGAAACCTGGGTAGGAACAGCTGTTCTGGAATTTGTTCAGAGTGCTTCGCTGTATCTGTATCATCTAGTTTGATTAAAAAACAAACAACAAAAACCCCCAAACCCAACCCCTCGGCTAATAAGTCGGCAAGCACATCAAGAAATTGAGTCTCAGACAGAGGGAAGGGAGGAAAGTTTTGGAATCGTTTATGTACTAAAATGCAGCCCACATTCCACAAAACGTTGACTATTTAAAGCTTGTTGTTAATGACCCTGTGTCTTTTATTTGGGCAAATACCTAATGAGTCAATTATGAGCACATACATCATCATTTGTAAGGTATTTACTGCATTAGGTGTTTTAAAATGGAAAGAACTTACTAGCTTTCAAGTACCTTTTAATCTTGATATTATTAACAATGAGAGATACATTTGTCTCTATACATTAATAATCTGAGTGTTAATACTCTACTAGATCAAAAGGAACATTAAAATGATCTTGTAACATCTCAAAATACAACCTGCGTGTGCAGCGAGGGTGATGGGGTAGAGCACTGTGGCTGACCAGTTCCCCATAGACTTGATTTCAGGATCAGGGTCGAAATCACAGTAACACAACTATAGTTATCGGATGACTTGGGAATTCCTGCAGATGAGAGAACACTATTAAATACGTCAAATAAAAAATAACAATACTGATGCATTTTTTTTTCTATTACTGCCTTTTAGTATGCTTTTCATATTCTAGGTGATAAATGGCTAAGAAGTGTTCCAAAAAGGGTTCCAGTCTAGAAAGACAAAACATTTGGATAGAGAGATGTGACTGATATGGTGGATATGGAAAAGAAAAACAAGTTAATTGTTGGGTTTGGTTGTAGTTTTGTTATGGCCAACACACGTATATGTGGATCATGGCAAATTGCATTGGAAACGAGCATGGCATGGGACCAGCAATAAATCAGGTTATCTCCTGGAAATTCAGTTGTGACTGTCGAATTTCTACAACGGGCACTTTAGGAGATGTCCAAGTCCCACCAGGGTTTTGCTAATGTATCTAAGAACTCCGCTTTCAGTTGACTTAAACTACAGAAAGTTGTGACTGCTCTTGGTAATGCAGTTCCTCGGAGGCGGGGAGGAGTGTTTATACCTATTGCCCAAAGCAGGCACAGTCTATGAGCCCATGCAGAGCTCTGTGCTCTCATTACTCAAACCGGCTTGTTCTGCATTAACTCACTGAACATTACAGTTTTTCAGGGAAGGCATCCTCACGGATGCAGGCTGAGTTACGCATTTGGTCTTGTAAATGCCTGGTGCTACAGTGAACAGACGGCACCTCCCCTCCATCCCTGTTTCTGTGGCACAGATGCTTGTTGCTGCCTTTTTCAACTATTATGCAACATTCTTGTTTGAACGCTACAACAAATTTGGTTTTTACCAAGGAAATAGCTACATTTCAGCGATAGTAAGACTGCTACCTCAACCTCAGATCTAGTGTTTGCAGAAAGCACCATCCTAGAAACCAGGGAATAACTCAATCCAGCTCACGTTCAGAAATCCCACCAAAATAGGCATCTGATCTGTCCACAAGTGTCTCAATGGACTGCTCTACCTCTCTTTTTTCCATAGCCTCTGTTTTTTTACCTCAATTGTTCTTTCTGTTCTTCATTAATTCACACCCACTCATGAGCAGCTAAACCGAGCAGATCCAGTGGAGATCCTCTGTTAGACCCTGGGGAGTTTCGGGAGATGCAGCAGTAGGAGTAAGGGACAACAGGGAAAGGATTACTAATACATTAACCCCTAAACTCATGCTAAGGAAAGTGTTTCTGCTTTATTTTTTTAATATGGGTTAGCAGAGATGCCTGAAGAGTGGTGTTACCTTTGAAGTAGAAGTAACCTGACAGGCGATGTTAAGAGAAGAGCTCGTAGAGAGTCTTTCTACCAAACTGGTCAATAATATCTTTCTAAAGCCATCTCTCCTTTAAAATAGCAAGTATGGCATACTTCGACTGAAATATTTCATCCTGTTACCATAATAGCATCAGAAGTACTGTTCGTGGCTGTGTGAAACATTCACAGAACCTGGCCGGTGTCTTGGACGTAGTCAGGCTTTAAGGGTCGGAAAAATCCCTGTAAACAAGCCCAAATTAAGGATTGGTTGTACTGTTAACAAAATGCATGAAGGCAACAGATTCCAGCAACTCCCTGAAGTGGGGTGACCACTCTGGGAAGGGAACGAGAAGGACTCTGGGAAGGCCTCCCAGACAACAAAGGTGGTGGAAGCTGAGGGCGTCCCTCCCCATCCGGCAGGCTGAGTTTTGTCCGGCCCCCTGGGAAAGGCACTTCAGACCATGTGGAGACTCAGTATGAATGAAATCCTTTCGCTTTTTGCATAGCTCTCCAAATGATCCTTGTATGAAATCAGATGCACAACTCAGCCATGGTATATTTAATGCTGCGTCTCTTTTTCTGCCTTACCCTCCCCGTGCCTTATTTCTCGTGCCAGACTTATTCTCCCTTTGTTTTTATGGGTTTTGCAGCAGTAAAATTGGCTGCTGTTTAGCAAGGAGAGCTGTAGCTTGATTCAAACCTTAGTTACAGACTGTTTCTTTTTGTTGTTAGACACTGCCCGCCTCATACTCTACCTGGCCAAACCTGCCAAGTTTTGGATTTCCTAGAGGAGGCTTTTTATTCTGTCTTCTTGTCTGCACATGTACACACAACCTCCAATTATAGAATAGGTGAACTCACTGTTGTGCTATTGTGCATTTTCCTCTTTTTACAAGCTAACTGCACTGACACTTTTTTGTGTTTCAAGTCTATTGTTACCTCGTGCTGGGGCTGCAGCCCTGAGATTTCCTCGAATCTTCACTTTTCCCACACCTAATCAAGAGCTTATTTTTAGCACATTTTTTTTTCCCCCTCCGCTTTTTAAGTTTCCAACCTCTAAAATACTAAAAATGGCCTGGCCAATGTAACCTCTCTAAACATTGAAGCACTGTGTAATGTTTGGGCACGTTATCAGCCTACCTAGGATGGCAGAAGAGCCTCATCGGTGGTAAAACGGCTCAACGTGTTTTAAAAAAACCAGCAAGAGGTGATTCCCTTGGTGCTGCTTTCAGGCGCAGCTTTCCGAGCGGCTTCAGAGGAAGCTCCTGGAGGGAGCACCATGTTGTCATCAAAGCCGCCAGCGTGCAATTTATATCTGACAGTGAGGAGGAGGATGGGGTTCCCCTTCCAGACGCACACATTGTGTGGGCACGAGGCTTCCCGGAGACGGGCACTCAGCTGGTACACATCTGCCTGGGTGCAGCTCTCCTCCTTTTCAGCAGATAAGAAGCCTTGAGCGTGCGGGACTTGTTGCAAACTGGCCCTTTGTCGAGAGCAGTTTCTTGGAAAAGTGACCACGTATTTCTGATCGAAGGAGCGGAAAGATGCAATCTTTGCCTCTGACTAGCTTCTAGATCACCCTTCTCTGCAGACCACATATGAGGAGGAAGGGGAAAAACAACTGCAAACAAACAAAAAAGGAGTGAGGTGGCTGAGCCCAAATTAATTACCCTCAGGCTGTTTTGTATGTTTATATTTAATTTAGGTTTAGCTACTTCAAAGTTCACATAGTTCTAGTTAATAACTTTACTATAACTTATTATTTTCAGATGTTGGCAGGTAGACAAGTTGTGAGTCACCTGGAATATGAGGCTAAATAAGTAATACTCACTGGCAGGGTTTTGACCATGACTGATTACGCTTCTCTGTCTTCTGTGTTAGAAAAATACAGCTTCAAGAATGAAAAAAGTCTACTTTTCTCACTTCTAGTGCCATTTTATGTTGAAATGTCCATGGGGTGGGTTAGATTTCATACATGGCTGTCTAGCTTTCAAAAACTTTCAATCTTTAATCTGCTGCTTAATGGTTAGTACATCCTGTAGCATACCAGATCTTTATTATTTCATTTGACCTCTGTTCTGAACCTAAGAAGGACCACAAAACCTGTTTGTTTATGAGCGGTATGGTCTAGAGGTTAGTAGTCTTAAATCACAGAGGAGAAAATGAATGGGTAGCTCTTTACTTGGGATAATAAAATTGTTGTCACTCCAACTATAGATTTTTGTAGGTTGTTACATTAGTTAAATAAAATACTGCCTCATCAATGCAAATTCCAGTTCCGGCTAGTCCTGTTGTTGGCTATAGAAGCAGGAATTCATTCATATTGCTGGCAGTAAAAAGAAAGAAAATTGTGTTTGACAAGAGCGGAGAGTTAGGATCATAACTTTTCAGAACCAATAAGGGTTCGTGGAGAAATATATACTTGGGAAGAACAAAACCCTAATCACAGACATTGCTTACTGGAGGTCTACAGCTGTGACAAATGGTGTGATACTCATGAATATGCAAAGTTCTTTTCAGCCTGTAATTATAAGAATCATTGAGCCTATATATGGATTTCATAGTTAGCCTCAGTTGCGTAAAGCAGCAGATGTATTTTGGTGACAACAGTCAATAGTAAAGGAGAAACCCATCATAATCCCAGGAGCTCAGTGTGGACCTGACAGGCTGTTTTTCCTCTAGATTTCCAAAACCTTCAGTGAATTGGCACTACTGGATTAGCACGTGCTTCTGTCTACTCTCAGAATAAGTCTGCTCTCCTTGACACCCAGTCAGATGCACCAGCTCTCTGCCTTTACCTTCTCTCCCTTTATCCCATATCCACCTTGGAGAGAGAGAAGAAAAGCACTGCTTTCTCCAAGCCCTTCCTCCTCCAAGCACAGATGCGTTTCACCCCGAAGCAGCACCAGCTATTTGTGGGCTGACAGACCATTGGGTTATTTTGCTTGATTTTTCTGCTGGCATGTTTGAAGTGCTACTTCCATCTGGAGATGAAATAATAGCCTCAGAATCTATCATCTAACACCTCTTTCTTACTGATGTGTTTTGCAGATGAAGCCCTGGCTGGACCGAAGTCAGCAGAAGTGGCTGAAGACACAACCTCACCTGTGAAGGTCGAAGCAGAGCACAGGTAAGGTTAAACTTGAGCTGCAGCTGGCAGAGCTGGGATTTGGGCCCTGCCTCCAGGCACTGCTTCTTCAACATGTCAGGGGATCACTGATGGATGGAGGAGATGGTGAGAGATGTGGCTCTTAAAGATTTCCCTTTCACTGTTGAAAAAACTAAGGAAAGTCTAAATTCAAGAGTTATGCAACAGATCTTTGAGGCTTTGAGCGACCTGCTCTAGTAGGAGGTGTCCTTGCCCACGGCAAGAGGGTTGGAACTAGATGATCTTTAAGGTCCCTTCCAACCTAAACCATTCTATGATTCTATGATCTTAGAACTTAGCCTTCTCAGCCCAAATGAAATAATCTCCAAAACCAAAAAGATGAAAAGTAAAAAAAGCAACACTGATAAACTCAGAATCAAGTGAGACATAGGAGAGAGGTAAGTTAGACACCTATAGCATCTTATCATGGAGGAAGATTATTATTACCATGTTATGTGTATCTGGAGACAGAGACAGCTGTTTGCGTTTGCTTAATATCACCCTGGGACTAACATCTCCCCATACCAATGTAAGCATATATTTTACAAATAGAAATACCTGTTTATCAGCAATATTAAAGTATCTGTGTTTGTCAGGCTTATTTTGGTAGTAAATTATGTTGCACGTGCTGGTCTTGATGAAAAACATTGAGATGTATTCTGCTCTAGGAAGGGTCATCTCAGTATTTTGCACCTTGTTCTCACTGTTCCCATGTCTGCTTTCAAAAGATGTCTCAAGGTTTCTCCATACGGTGTGCAAAGCTCTCTGGTAAATACTGGGCTTATGTCTATATGGTCAGTTATAGGCATTATTAAACCCAAATGCTTATTCAGGTGTTAGGAAGGTGACCCATCAAAATTTCCACAGGTTGTTTGGAGTTAACTGGAAATACCTGGAAGAAACACATGTATTCCGCCCTTCAAAAAATCACGTGGAAGGCATAAACAGGTTATCATGACAATTATTATTGTATGGTGTCAGACTGTTTAGGAAATAGTTCTTTTTAGGGAAAGGGCAATAATATTGATGTGTTTAAGAACATTGGGATATTCAAAGTATTGAAAAAACCCTACTGTATGAAGAGAAATCACTGCCTTTCTAGAAGCTACATCGTATGTGTTCAGGGTTGCTTGGCTCTTTGTTCTTAGTGTAAATGAGACAAAATACTTGTTCTTAGACAGCAGTATACTTACTTTTTAACGAAATACCTGTGAGTTTTGGCGTAGCCAGCCTGTGTCAGAGGCAGGATGATCACTGTAGCCAGCAAGATGTAGGGAGCCGCGGATTTATCAACTGTAAACCATCAATTTTTTTCTTCTCGAAAGGTTGGGATATAACCCTTAGTACACACATACCCAGGGAAGGAAGGGGCACCTTACACCACCTTTACATGGGCAATAGCAGAGGCAAAGAGACCAGACTCCATGCCAGAACGGCTAGTATTTTTCCCTAGGCTGGGGGAAATATTGGCCCCAAACATCTGCACAAACTGAGCCAGGGCAGGGGAGGAAGTAATCAGAAAGGATGTTGCGATGTTTGCGTTTGGGGAGAAACTAGGTGACAAACTCATTTAGAGCCGCTAACAAATTAGTTTAGGCTTACGGCATTACAGCTGTGCATCGCTCCTTGCTCAGGACTCATGGCATTTTAGCGCCTTTAAACTGTTTACTTTTTGCGTGCCAAAGTCAGATGGAGAGGTGTACATCTTCATGGTTAGATGGATGTGGTAAGCATGAAAAAATGGCCTCAAAATACAAACGAGTGACCTGGAGTGTAGCAGAAGGGGATCTTGTCATGCTGAGTGCTGTGCAATCTGTTGAAAGCAAGCCTTCATATTGATTAACTACCTCCTTTCTACTGCCATAACATAACTGAAATCCAATATGTTACATAAATAAAAATCTTTCTGGTTATTAAGGGGTCATTTATTTGGGGAAAATGTCCACATGAGTGTATAGCCCTTATTCATCCTGAATGGAAATGATAAATAATTGGGTTTTATGTGGAAAACCCACTGGGGGTAAAAGACCGCAGGGGTGGAAGGCTCCTTCCAGAAGCAGGGTCAGGGTGCAGTACTTGGTGTCACCAATTTTCACCCTGGCAGCACCTTCTGCCTCCGGGATTCCTGCTCCCCGCTGGGACCCCCAGGCTGGGGCGAGAGCCGGGTGCCTCCAGCGATGGGCGTTGGGCACAAATGGGGTACGTTGAGGCAAAACTCTTGAGACAAACAGCCACGTTTGATTTTGTGGGTATGAACTATACTAGTGGAAAAGATTTCTTTGCCCGCAGGCTTCAAAAAACAACAAAAAAAGGCAGAATATAGCCTCAACTACAGAATTGCTGCCTGGCACGTTTGTACATTTCAATTTCCAATAAGCCGCGTTCTCTAATCACAAGACTTCTAATCTTCTACCACCGAGTCACAGATTTTGAATTCAAATTTCCTTCTTTTTGTCTGTATTTAAAAAATAATAATAATCATTTTCCATCTATTACAAATAACAATACAGATCCACAGACTGAATGTTGAAGTTGTAATTCAATCTCGGGCTTTGGCTGCCATTCATTGATACCTCGAGCTGTGCTCTTATTATTTATGACATCAGCAGAAACTCTCGATTGAATTGCAGCCTTATATTTAATTAGGGACTATGTATTATTTTGTATGCAATATCCAGAATTAAAAATAGCCCCTTTCCAGAGTATAATGGGGAAAAGGCAGCAAAGTTTGAATATATATTCTAATTGATATTTCTTGTACTTATTCTAAAAGTAATCAAAACGTATGTTAAATATTAATTATAATATTTTTACTGCATTGTACACCCTGATTTATTGCTGCCTCTTTTGGTTCACTTTTTAATTACTGTACATTATAAGAAAACTAAGGGTTTTTTAAATAGAAGAGTTATTTAGCATTGAAATTAATGTATAATTCAATATCAATCCTCATAGCGAATGTTATATTAAACGTAATGAACAAAAGGTGTATTTAACACAGTTTGCAAGTTTTTTTTTTTTTACTTTTTTATTTTCTCTCCTCTCACAACATGTCTCTCAACTCTCTCCACATTTAAAAGTCGGGGACAAAGCTCATAAAGGAACAAAAGACTAAAATCAGGGATGGTCTTTTTTTAAAAGAGGTACAGTTTCAAAGCCTGGAGGAAAAAAAAAGATAGAAATCAAAGTCCTCTTGAATACAGAGAACATTTTAAAGGAAATATTGAACTGTTTGCTTAAAAATCTTACATTATTGCCTTCTTTTTTAACTCGATTCCTTTTTGAAGGAGAACACCAGATAGGGACAAAGAGAATATTTTCATGCAAAAATCAGGCACAGGTACAGAGGCACAGCCAGACATCATTTCAAGTGGGCACAGGAATTTAATTCAAGTTATTCTCTCCTTTATTCCACATTTAACAAAGTTGAAGGATTTATCCACCTCTCTGACACTAGTGCAGACTTCACTAGGTAACGTTTGTATCCAGTGGCAAGTAAATATTGGGCTGGATTTTTATGTCCACCTGAAATGGATTCTGGTTACAAAGCTCAGCAGTTGTAGAAAATAAGTTTCGCGCCACTGCAGAGCTCTGCACAAAGATTTCTTAAACTGTTATCAGTAAGAACAAAGGGATTACCCTTGTTTACCCACCTGGGTGTAATTCAAAGGCGGTGCAACCCATTTTTTGCAGGGGTAAATTCACCTGATATTTGGGGTGCAGCAAGATGTGTGAGTATTGGGGAAATGGGACACCGGCCGAAATTCTTCCCGTGCTTTAGCAGTGGGTGCTTTAGAAATTCCTAGACAGAGGGAGGTGGTGTAGTGGATCCTTGCTAAATCATTAGCGTGTCATCATGGGAGAGCGGAGACGGAACAAGGTGACGCCTCCTGCCCCAAGGCAAGTCCGAGCCCTGGGCTCGTGGCGGCTCGACCCGCTCAGCCTGCGGATGCGGGGCGTTTGGGGGGATGGCTGAGCTGCTTGAAGCAATATTTACAGATGCGTTATCATTAGCCTGAGAACCTCCTTGTCTAAGCTACATGACCTGGTTTCCTGAAAGGAGAAATGAAAAAAACATGTTTGTTTTTAAATAAATAACAGATCCCTCACTAAATCATCTAACATACTGTCTATTTATATTTCATAAGGACAAATGTTTCTGACAACTCTCATAATAGGTCTGTACAAGTATGCCATGTTCTTCCCAAGGAGGCTTCTTTGAGTGACATAAATTGCCATTAATGAAAATTTTAACAATTCAGGCTAAATAATTTTTTAACTTTTAATGTGCAGAGATGCAACATAACATGGCAGGCCTTGCGAGAGAAGACATTTGTTTTGGAAAGAAGTTGCAGAGTATATTTATTCATAGACCAAAATAAAAGCAGCATGAACATTATTTTTTAATAGCTCTGCTTGTTGGGTGGCTGCACAGAAACACTGATGTATTCCTTCAGTAAATACTGAAATATACAGCGCTGTAGTGCCTTGAGGAAATCTCAAGTACCCAAATTTTAAAAGTACAGATCTTACAGCATTAAACAATGATGTTGACCGAGAGGTCACCTGAGACAGTGAGACTCTACATGAAGTCATGCCACAGCTCAGTTCTCTGGTCTTTAATGACACAAACAGCCACTGAACAACCAGCATCAAGAAAAAAACTTATCATTATTATTCCTCCAGAAATCCCCTACCAGCAAAAGCATAATATTGCAACCTTAAAACGCAGGTAACAGAGACATCACCCAAGAGAGCCGGGCGGGGAACTTTCTTGTCACTCTTATCACTCCTTTCCCCATCGAGCTGCGTCTGGGTCCACTAATCCATTTGAAATTCCCGTATCACTGTCATTTACCCTCCTCCCTGCCCAGCGACCACTGATGTTGGCATTGACAGGCGCCTGTCACTTCCGATGAATTCTGGATCTGGTCCACTGGACCTCTGGAAGGCAGGCGAGGATCATTAGGATTTTGCAGCGTTAGTTCCAGCTTTCCTCTTATATAACAGCAGTACCATTTGAAAGTCACAAAATACAGTTTCAATAAATGGCTTTCAGATCGGATAAATGTTTCAGCTTCGCTTTGGAGTTTACAAGACCTGACAGCCATCTATTTTAAGTGTACAACGGACTTTCAAACGTTGTTGTTTAAATATCTAATAACTCTTACATAAGAACTTGGCACTAACAATGCCATCATGGCACATTCATGTGAAAAAGCAGTAAACTTATCCCATGGAAAAGAAAATGTGGATATTGCCACTGAACAGTGTACTGGGCAGGCATCCGTATCGATTCAATCACAGTAGATTTATTTTTTCATATTTACCAGTCGAAACAAGAAAGTTTTCATGCAAATTAAGCATGCGTTTTCTGAAGCCAAGTTGGTGTTGTAGTGAAAATGCGGTCTATTGCTATCACGTAGGATCCTTTCTGTGTTACAAGTATAGAAGCGACCCTAATAACTGTATATATCAAAATCATGCTGAATTTGTAAAATGAAAGTATGCAGCTCTCCTGTCGGTATATTCTTCTGAAAGACTTCAGTTCAGCAAAGCATTTTTATTAGTATTTACTACTCCCACTGAAGTTAATATACCTAATTGCAGACAATAAAACAACTGAGATACTTCAAATTAAACACATCTTTAATTGCTTTGCTAAAATTGAACAGTAATGTCATTATGCTAACAAACACTTACACTTATCTAGAAGAGGATGATGTAATCAACCATGAGAAAGAGTCAGGATGGAAAACTGGTGTCGTTATCATTAAGCTGGCCTGGTGTGCAGAGCCCTTCCAGAGGACTTAGGAGGGCGGCATGATGCAAGTGAAATGCAGTCCAGTGGGGGAAAAGAAATGGGGTAAAGAAAATAGACACATAGCAGAGTTAATTCTTAATTAAAATTAAAACTGACAAAACAAACCCTGCAGGCAGGCATCCATTAGTGCCACAAGGCATAGGAACATGGAAATTTATTTTAGTGCGACAGTTTCAGCTTTGTGTGTTTCCTCTACCAATAAATGTTGAATTATTTGTAGTCTTCAGCATAAGTAGTGATCAAGAGAGGCGAAGGGAGAAAATGGTTAAGGCTGAGTCTGAGTGGGTAGAAACCTTATTAATTGTAATGGAGTTGGTCTAAGCCCTTACTAAATTTCCCTGAAGGCGAATGGCATGTGGGGAATTTCGTGTAGAAAGGAAGTTGAAGTTTCCATGCAGCCGTCGATTTTTGGTGAAACACACGTCACTCATGTTCTTAAACTGCCTGTACGTATCAGGTTATTGTTACTGAATGGAATCAATTATTCTGGCTCTAATCCATACTTGGGGAAGACAGAGGATGTAATATTTCTTACAAGTGAGCAGAGGGGTCTGAGAAGCAACATATCTACAGATTGCACTGTTTTACATTTTGATCTTGACTAAAAAATCGTTTAACTTCTGCATACTGGCTTGTGTGTGTGTTAAATGAGAACGATAGACATTTGCCTGATTTTTAAAAGCATTGGAGTGTGGGGAAGAAAGAAGTATGACTAATGTTGTTTATCGTAGTGTGGTTTCTATCTCGTTTTCTTTATAATGCACACACTAGTGCAATCCTGCTCTGTCTTGTGAACCACAGAAGCAGCTGCAAGTATCTATATATCCTGTTTCGGTATAAGGGAAACAAAGTCCAAAGATATTTTGGCTGTGTCATGCAGTAAATCCCTGGTTTATTTTTGTAATTTTTTTAAGTTATCCGTATTTCCAGCTTATGCACTACAACAAGGCTTTCCTGGGGTTCTTGTGCCCATCTTCCATAGTGGCTGCAGAGATTTCTCTGTTGATTGCGGTTGGGCTCTTAGAGGGATCATAGATAACATTTATCTGTCAAATAGACAGATAAATAAGGTAAAGCCAGATACTGCCTTTATTAGGGTGGAATGCCCTATGCTTTCAGGTTAATAAGGTCAGAAAAGAACTTTATTTCCTGTCTGCACGGGGCAACTAATAACTGAAACTGAAGAGCGACAGTGTTTCTTGTGTAGGGATACAGAGAGAGCAGAGCAGGACTGGGGCAGCCGAGGCATTGGTGCATCTCCGGGCACATACACCACATGCTGTCGTACAAATCTCAGCTTTGGATGAATGGAGAAAAAAACCCATCATCTGTACAGAGCCCATTTTCTTGAGTGATTAGATCAGGCGTCAGCCAGAAAACCTCTCTTTTGGTGCCTATGTCCTTGTGCTCAGGTTTGAGGTCCACGGACACCAAAATACTCATCTGCCTATTAATGGCTGCAATGGAGAGCAGCACAACTTTCCACCACTTTGCCTATACTACTGTTGGTACATAGTAAGCAGCAGCGTTTATTGGGGAAATAATTCATTGATGCCAGAGAAAGAACTTACCCAAGCCAACAGCCCTAGAGCTGTTTTTTCTTTTCAGAACCTTCAGAAATAAGGGCATTGATGCTTTGTGCAAAATGGCCTCATTGTCTGCCTCCTGGCCTTGCTGCCTGGGGCCATTCAGGTGAGGAGTGGTTGGAAAGTGCCCACTTACTGCAGGGATGGGGAGAGGAGCTCCTGCGCCAAACCGGCCTCTCACTGCCTCCTTGTTCTGCTCTTGCAGCTGAAATGAGATGCAAGGATGTCTCGCCTGGGAAGTTGTCCAGATCCGCTCTCAAAAAGGTGTAATGCTTCACACTGCCTACATTAATATCATCTGCACGCTTTAGTCTGTCCCCACGCCCAGTCTCACCAGCAGCACTGAATATGGCTTTTGAACATACTGGGACCTGGATGGAGAGGAATGCACAGGCCTCACAAATTTGGCTTATGTGGGGCTGAAATAGGTTGGGTTTGGCTTAGGCTTTAACCACCCAGGGCCTTCAGCAGCTCCCACAACTGAGTTTTTCTTCTCTAACAACTCAGATGCAGGCTCAGCATCTGCACGTATTTTTTTTCTTGGAGTGACCTTAAGAGATCCCCCAGTCCATGGCCCTGCCCAAGCCAGGGTCAACTCGCCCTCCTCCTGCCAGCCATACCCACAAATGTCAAACACTTCTTGTCTTGGTGTCACCCTCCCCATAGCAATTGCCTTACAGCAATGTACAGGTTACGCGCAAGGACGTCTCATGGTGCTTCTGTAGCAAGGGGTCTCAGGGCTCTCCCTATCATTACTGTGAATATGTGAGTTAATATTGTACTGATACTTCTCTTTTCCCCTGGCTCCTTCAAGGCCTTTTTTAGTTTAGCACTCACAGTTGTGTAAGACTCTTTCTGTTCTGCCTTTTTCTCCTTCTACAACTCTTTTGCCTTCCTCCTGAACTTCCCAATGACCTCAAAGAGCAAATCAAGTGGGAAAACAGTCTTGTAAACAAGTCACTTCACTTCTCCTAGGTGGGAAAATGTCATTGTAGTAGTGGTCGCCACAAAGTCTTACTTATCTGCAGTTGCTCAGATAAGCTAGCTGAGTCCATGCAGGGAGCTGGCAGAAGTCATTGCTGGGCTGCTCTCTATCATCTTTGAAAGGTCCTGGAGAACAGGCAAGGTGCCTGAAGACTGGAGGAAAGCCAATGTCACTCCAGTCTTCAAAAAGGGCAAGAAGGAAGACCCAGGAAACTACAGGCCAGTCAGCCTCACCTCCATCCCTGGAAAGATGATGGAACAGCTCATTCTGAGTGTCATCTCAAAGCATCTGGAGGAAAAGAAGGTTCTCAGAAGTAGCCAACATGGATTCACCAAGGGGAAGTCATGTCTGACTAATCTGATAACCTTCTATGATGGCGTGACTGGACGGATAGATGAGGGGAGGGTGGTGGACGTTGTCTACCTTGACTTCAGCAAGGCTTTTGACACTGTCTCCCATAGTGTCTCATAGGCAATCTTAGGAAGTGTGAGTTGAATGAATGGACAGTGAGGTGGATTGAAAACTGGCTCGCAGATAGAGCTCCGAGGGTTGTGATTAGTGGCACAGTCTAGTTGGAGGTCTATGACAAGTGTTGTTCTCCAGGGGTCAGTACTGGGTCCAGTCCTGTTCAACATATTCATCAGTGACCTGGATGAAGGGATAGAGTGTACCATCAGCAAGTTTGCTGATGACACAAAACTGGGAGGAGGGGCTGACACACTGGAAGGCTGTGCTGCCATTCAACATGACCTGGACAGGCTGGAGACTTGGGTAGAGAAAAACCTCATGAAGTTCAACAAGGGCAAGTGTAGGGTTCTGCACCTGGGGAGCAATTACCCCATGCACCAGTACAGGTTAGGGGCTGACCTGCTGGAAAGCAGCTCTGTGGAAAGGGACCTGGGAGTCCTGGTGGACAACAGGATGACCATGAACCAGCAATGTGCCCTTGTGGCCAAGAAGACCGATGGCATCCTGGGGTGCATCAAGAGGTGTGTAGCAAGCAGGTTGTGGGAGGTTCCGCTCTACTCTGCCCTGGTGAGGCCACACCTGGAGTGCTGTGTCCAGTTCTGGGCTCCCCAGTTCAAGGACAGGGAACTGCTGGAGAGGGTACAGCAGATGGCTACAAAGATGATTAGGGGGCTGGAACATCTTTCTGATGAGGAAAGGCTGAGGGACTTGGGTCTTTTCAGTCTGGAGAGGAGAAGACTGAGGGGGGATCTCATCAATGCTTATAAATACTTAAAGGGAGGGTGCTGGGAGGATGGCACCAGTCTTTTTTCAGTGGTGCCCAGTGACAGGACAAGAGGTAATGGCCACAAATTTGACCATAGGAAGTTCCATCTAAACATGAGGAGGAACTTCTTTACTTTGAGGGTGGCAGAGCACTGGAACAGGCTGCCCAGAGAAGTGGTGAAGTCTCCGACTCTGGAGACATTCCAAACCCGCCTGGACACCATCCTGTGCAACCTGCTCTAGGTGAACCTGCTCTGGCAGGAGGGTTGGACTAGATGATCTCCAGAGGTCCCTTCCAACCCCTGTGATTCTGTGATTTTCCCTTGCACAAGGGGGGAGATGCTCATGGATATTTCATAGAATTGGAGACTTAGGGACACAATTTATTTGCTTACTTTTCAAAACATTTTATTCTCTTTCTCTTTTGCAATCTCCCCAAATTCACATTGTTCTTAGCATGTTCTTCAAATTGTCTACTCCAGCTCTAAGGAGCTTCATGCACCTGTGAGTTCATTAAACCAAATTGTACAGGGTAGCTTCCCTGGCTCACTTTAGACTAATTAAATGGTTGTTTTCATCAGTTCTTGCAATTTATTTTACTATAGATAACAGGAGAATATATCAGCCTTGGAATTGTATTAAATATTTCCCTCATAACATATTGTCAACAAAAGTCCTGCTGAATTAATGACTTGTGTGCCTGTTTGAAAGTGGGATTGTACTTGTCTAATTGTGGCATCAGTTGTCATAGTGACTATCAGGCAATCCAGCAGCAAACACCCTTCCTTGGCAGGGTTTAGGTAAAGCAGCCTTTGTGCAGTTGTCAGCCGGAGATTTATGATGGTAAAAACTATATTTGGCAGCCAAATCAATGCGCTGACCACTCTTTGTGCTCCTGCCCTTATTTTAACTTAAACACTTGATATTCAACCTGAATATTAAGAGACCATATGTCTCTGGAGCTGTTTTGTTATTAATAGATCACTTTTTATAAACTGTGTGTAGGATGACTAGTTATTTGTATATATGTCCAACAAATGCAGTTGCTGATATTTTCTGAACATGTAACTCCAAATGTCAGATCTTGCAAGTAAGTGGATATTAGAGGGTACCTTTTTATGCCTGCTATTAAAACATGTCGAGTGATCTATAAATTACCTTGTTGAGATAAACAGTGGATTAAAATAAGGCACTCCCATTCTGTCATCGCTGTAATATTAATCATTGGAGTTTTGGTCTTTAACGTTAAAATGTACCTTTTAGCAGTATATGTCACTCCATATTAAATTACATGTTGACTGACAGATTTTTTTAATCAAAACTTGCATTCTGATTTTTATTTTCTTCGTAATGTCACAACAAGGTAAGAAAATAATTTTGCTGATGTCTATGATATTTTTTTTAACACTTGGTGTTTTATTTTTGATTGTAGGATTTGTTTTTCTTGGTGGCTTTCTTAAGTTTAACTCTGACTTGTTTGTTTCACTTGAGCCTATATAAAATCTTACTTTTTTCTTATTGTATCAGTTGGTGAAGGAAAGGAATCAGAAATTTCATTCAAAAGATAAAAACAATGCAGAATTTAAACATAAGAAATCATTAAAATTTCATGATGTCAGCTAATAGAGGGAAACTTTTGTACAGCCACAAGTATGTCACTTGACTGGGTCTGTATAAAAACCAAATGTTTTCCTGACTGGATCTATTTTTTGCCTTCATTCCAAGTGGAGTTATGCTAGTGCGTTTAACAGCATAGGTTTACTTTCTTGAAAGCATTGGACAATAACAGGGCCATGTGTGTAAATGTTTTTCTAATCCAAATACGCAGCTTTGAGATTGCCTATTTTCTTTCATAGGGGAAGTGGGCTACAACTCCTCTTGTAAAACTATAAAATTAATCATTCAGGACAAGAAATCACAACCTTTTTGGGTTTGGTTCTGTGTTATATTTCCAGAACATTGAAGGCCAAGTTTGCTGTTGCCATATGTGGGTACTACTGCTCCAGAATTCACATCAAAGAGCTCACTACGTTTAAAGTAGTGTAATACTACATGGCAACGGGTGCAATAACAATTTTACTGGTAAACAGCCCGAAACATCCACTGCTGTTGACATTCCACATTTTTATAGCATCAAAAACATAACTCCTTAATGGAATATGTATTTTGTGTCCTTGTCCTCCAAAGCAATGAAAACACAAATTTAGTTGGAGACATTTCTAGGCGTATTCTGACTTTCAGCATCTCAACAGAATGAAAATGTTTTCCTTTTGTGAAGGTGATTTGACTTTGCGATCTACCATTTTAGGGCCATTTTCTTTCTTTCTGCATGGTTTCTTTATTTCTGTGGGCTCTGGAAGAATTTTTGTAGCCATGCATTTGTCATCTCTCCTTCCCCCTCCCCTGTCATTATGATGAAGATGACAGAAAGTGTCCTGACAGGGAACCACCACCCAGAAGTAGCCCTCATACCTCCGTTGCACTGAGAGGGCTGTTAATCTGCTGCAGCTGAGCATGAGTTCAGGAGCCAGGAGGGAAAATCTGAGGAAGGAAAGGGGGAGTCTGAGCTCATGAGATGCTCCCAGCAGAAAGCTGAGCTTGGTAACAAAGAGGAGAACCTCAAAGACAAGAGAGACCTTTGTATTTCAGACTGAACCCAGTACCGAAGTGAGGAAGACTTGTTCTTGAAGGAGATGACAAAGTTATGAGTACAAAGAGGAAGAAAGGCAAAATTCAGTAGCAGGTAGACTCAGGGACAGCGATGGTTGGGGTGAACCCATAAGTCCTGTTGGCTGTGGGAAATCCGTATGGACAAAAAATGGATGAATTGGGAGAGGGAATACTGAAGGAAGATGGTAGAAATGGAGAGACTGGAAAAGCTGCCCATCCTAGTCACAAAGAAGGATCCTGGCAAGGAAGTGTTTCAATATTAACAGTTAAAGGTTGTCTCGCAGCACTTTTGCCAGGTCTGTTCTGAAAGCTGGGGCTGGAAAAGGGAAACATTTCTCTCAAACGTTTTTGTAATGCTTTATCAGTTTGTTAACATTTGGTCTAAATGTTCCTGCATGCCTCTCCCCCATCCCCCTGCCTCAAATCCCAGGCGTCAAAGCTCCTTTCACAACATATTGATAATAACCAACACAGTTGTCCGTCTTGGAAATAATAAAAGCTATAGACCGTAATAGATTTTTAAAGTTACATTTCGAGTTTAATGCTTATAACTATATCACTGGGAGCAGGTACTTGGCACAAATGTCTCCATTGGAGCATAAACACCTTGGCCTATAGCCTCTGAGAGTTTATCAGTGCCATGGGAGATATTTCCTGCTATGTACATGCTCCTCTACAATGAATGAACAGCTTGCAACTACATATTAATCTACTTGATGACCTAGATCAAGAACAAGGAAAATAATGTTGATAAGTCAGTCACTTTTCCTTTTTGGTGTATCCCTGACTATCAGCACTGGTAGATAGGCAAACAGACGAATGCGGACTTTGCTTTCTCACAGCGGTCAATGTCGTTAAGAAAACTTTCTTTTTAATTATTTCTGGGCTAAACTGAACAAGTGGCTAGGTGGTTAGTGGGCTGTGGAAGGTGAGTTTAGTTCTGCTGGGACTGATCTAAGAGCTGCAGTGTTTAGCAGTATTACAGCACTGGGCTGGGTGGTTGAAATACATGGAGTTTCTGTGAATATACGTGCTACTGCAGTGATTTATAGTGGCCAGGATCTGGACTGTCATGCCTGATTCTGTCAGAAACTTCTCTGTGCAGGTTACTTTGTTCTGTGTGGCATCGCCCCGCTAACCTCTGATCATTGTGTCCTGGCTCGAAGCAGAGAGTTCAAATCAAGGCAAATAAACACAAGCATTATCTGATACAGGATTATGCAGCCCTGCAGTCATTCAGCTGCAACCTCTACAGTAACCTTCGTATACACCCTGTATCCTCCCTGTTTATGTTCATCTTTTTCCTAGCACCTCTTTAAATTACACACCTGCAGACACTGATCACTGCAGTGTAGCCATAAAGGAAAGACATTGCTTCTTTGCCCTCCTAAATACCTTGAAACAGTGTTGATTAATTTTTCACCAAAAATAGTCCACCCTGAATAGATCAAGAGGAATTTATCGTTGATATTCTGTAGGCCAGTGCATGTGGATGGCATCCCTCTCTCTCAGTTGTGTATTCCAGCCCCAAAGCCCTCCTTTCTGCTACCCAAAACTATGCTTTTTATTCTTTGTTCTTGCCAAGCTCAGAGGAAAATAAGAACTTTTTTCCAGTTAAATAGAAGTCTCACAATAAGAAAAAAGTTTGAAGTGAGAAAAATATGACTGTTGCTGTTTTCAACAGAAACTGCTCCCCAATGATCCATATATTCAGGATGTATGGGAAATTAATACCTTAACACATATATTAGTATGTCAAAATGGCATGCCTACTTACCCATTTACCAGGTTAAAGAAGGAGACTGGTGTGACTTTAGATAGTCATTTCATTTCTATGTGCCTCAGTTCTGTCATTTAAAAACAGGAATATGGATAATAAACAATAGCAGAATGTTATTGAGTCATTCACATTTATAAAGCCCTTTGATATTGTCTATGCCTCAGTTTTCTCATTTGTGAAACAAGTGTAATAATTCATGTATTTATAGCTTTAAAGGATGGATAATCTAATTTGACATCCTGCGGAGCAAAATTCCTAGCATTTCATTTAGCTGTTCCTTAACCGATCTCAGTAACTCGTGGCCTAAAGAAAGCACACTTTTAGAAAGACATGAGATCTTAATTTTAAAAACGTCATGTGACTGATAACCTTCCACAACTCTTGGCAAACTGTGCCCTTCATTAATTATCTGAACTATTAAAAATATGCACCTTATTCACAGTGGATATTGATCATAATTCCTAACTTTCTAGCATGTTTTGAGATGCCTTATGAGTAATTCATTTTATTGGACAATTTGTACAATGTATTCTTTTCCATCTAGCACTCCAATTATTCCGAGATCTGCAGGTGGCCTGCGCTTTATGACATCCTTCTCCAATATCCTCTTGGTTTTTTCAAGTCTGAGTCATACTGGCTGAGAGATGCCCAATAGATGCTTGTAAAACGGCACCGGCTAGGATAAAGATGTGTCATTAGTGATGACCTGCCAGTGATTTTTCTCAAGTGGGCAGAGAAGCATTGACCAAACCACCAGTAAGAGGCTGCTAAGTGGAGCTCAGCGCCGTGTCTGACTTTCTACTCATCTTCCCTCCCCGGTCTGTAGCGCTCTGTTATTTCAGGAGTCACTGGAGTGCACGGAAAGGAGCATTCCAAGTGGTGGGAACCATCTGCTTCAGAGGGTGTTGCTGGCAGCTCGTCTCCTAGCTGCATCTTAGTCAGGATTGAGAATTTTCTAATTTGATGCAATGACTAAAATCTCCTCGTTGATCATGTGTGTCATCCTCAGCAAATTTCCGGTGTTCTGGTTATCATGCAGGAAGACAGCTGGATGCAAATGCAGATGAAGTCAAGTCCAACGGAAGAAATGGGAGGATGTGCTCGCACAAGTGCACACATGCAAGCGCATGCGTGCCAAAGTGCCGCTGTGATTGCAAAATAGTCTATTCCAAATCTTTCGAAGTATAATTCTATATTTTCCTGTCATTATGTGTTTTGGATTGGTCTCTGCAAAGAAAAAAAATCATTTTACTGTGAAATCCAGTGCGTCTGTTAGAGAAATATAATTTAACATTTCAAATTCCACTCGTGGGTAACTTGTTGATCGGAAATTTGCTTGATTTTCAAGGTGACAAATCCAAGCAGTTGTCTCTGAGTGGATTCTTGGCTACTCTACAAAATAATTTATTTTTGTCCTTTTCAAAGCTCTCTTTTGGGCCTATCATGAATGGATGGGCTTCCTTGGGACTTGGATAAAATATTATGCTTTTACATATGTAACAAACCCGTGGAACTGTAAAAATAACATTGGTATAAGCTTGCCAAGGGGATTCGGTTGAGCCATTAGGTAAGGCCTGCCAGATATATATAGTTTCAGCTGTTAAAATTACATATTCATATGTTTTCCATATATCTATCGGCCTCTCTCTTGGAGAGCTTTGGAATATTTTTTTACTAGACTACAATTAAACAACAGCAATTGAGAACAGGGTATTCCCCAGAAATTGCAAGACGAGGAGTGTGTGGTGGCCACTTGCAGAGTTGCTCGTTAATCTCAAGGAAATTCAGCTAGTACAGACTTGGTATGGAGAAATGATGTAGGGGGAGACGGGACTAAAACATGATCTCTTTGCATATGTGTTTTGCAGATTTAAGTTTTGTTCAAGGAATGTAATTGAAATAATTCTCTACAGTCTGGTCAATCTATATTTGTCAATATTATTGCCCCCCGCCCCCTGGAAATTCACTTGAGCAGATGCCACGTGACGCAGTGCCATGCGAGCCTGTATCTCTGGGAAAAATTCACTCCTATGCTAGCCCAGATTTTTTGCTGATTTCCCTGGCATATAACTCCAGCTTTCTGTATTTATAAAGCAGTGAGTCAGGCTCTCTGCTTTTTTCAATGAAACATAATGTTGAGTAGCTGCTGGGATGTTTCTGTCAGCGTAGCTTTTCTTTCCTGAAAGAGTTCTGCCTTATCAGAGTTACCTAGTTGGTAGGACTTACAAAGTTGTCTTGATGTAGCAAGAAGTTGTTAATTAGAATAATATTCTTTTTTGCCATATCCAGGGGTAATTATCATTTTCCAGATCCCTACCCTGAATCAGGTTGGATCAGGAGCGTGAAGCCTATTTCTGGATTGCGATGAGTTTACTATTCAAGAGCTACGTGATCTAAACGGAGGGGTCATGGTTTTGGTATAGATGAGTCTGTACGCTGCTAAATGAGGCAGGACAGGAGGGAAGTTATTCAAAGTGCTCACTATGGCTCACACGTTCTCACCCACCCACCTCCAAAGTATTTGTGACCTACAAAATCTTCTGTTTCTTCACTCACTTGGGTTAAGCATTGACACCTTTCTCTTAGGAGACCTGTACTTCAGATGCAAGCTGCGTGTACCGTTTGATGGGCAGAGCAGAAAATGGACTGAACAGGCTTTCTGAAATACCCCGGCACAGAAATCCACACAGGTGTAGATTCTCGTGTATGAGGTGGTGGGTGTCTATGCCGTGTCCTCTACCACTCTGTACTATCATACTCAGGTCACCCTGCCGTGTCTCTGATTTTACAATCACCACATGTTATTTTGCAGTTTTTCTCACATCGGAGCCACGACAATAGCCCAACAATAAGTATTTAAAAGCATTTTAGCATAATATGATAGTGAAACCAAATGTAACCCTTAAGTTACGTTAAAGAATATATAGAGAAGCAGAATATAAAGAAAGCACAGTAAACAGTCTTTTTACACGGAGCCTATTTTTGTGATGGACTGGGATCATGTATGTATGCCACTTTCCTTCTCCTGATCTGTAAGAACTGTATGAACGTTAATCTGGAGCCTTCCAGACAAGATTAAATATCTACCTATATTTAGATTTTTAATATGTTTTGTTCTAACTTTGAGGAGCAAGTTTTCTGACCGGTCTTGGACAGCTGTGATGATTGCTTTCAGTTTTGGAAAATTGCTGCTCAGATTTCCCAGTCTACAGTTACTGTACTGGTGTCAACTAGTTTAGGGAAGGTCCATGTTCTTAGGCAAGAAAGTTCTGATGTGTCAGGTATACAAGCATTGATGGGGAAATATTCAAAATTTTTCATGCTATAAGAAAAGAAATAAATTGCCAGGACTTACTTTTTTCCCTCTTCTTTTTTTTCTTCTTTTATGCCAGTGGTCTACAAACAGTTATTTAGCGAAGTTTATTGGCTGTGCAGACGTTTGTACTGATGTAACACAAATGTCTCTCATCTTGATATCATGTAAGAAGTTGGTCGTAAATTCCTGTCATGTCTATTTTCTCAGTCTCTTATTTCTTGAGTATAATATAGGGTAGACGCCACTGACAAGCTCAGAATATCAGTTTCCTGAAGCTGAATATACAGCAAATTCTATATCTCAAAGCAACAGAACTTTAATTCCCTAGATTAAGCATTCAAATAATGAAGACAGAAATAAAGAAAGAAAGAAAAAAATTTACTCCTTCTTCCTGAGATTGAATAGATAAGTGATAAGCATCATGTTTCTTTCACAGCTTTATCTGAGTGCGTACTTGGAGCGTAAGTTATGCATGAAGTAGAAAACAGGGCAAAATACTGGAATTATTTTACAAACACTTTGCACATCTGAGCCACGGTGTGCTGCGTGCAGTGCACCCAGAGCGGCTTTATTCTGTGTATTATACTTTTTGAATATCAGTACCCCCATTCACAGCAGGGAAAAGTAGTGCACAGAAAAGCTAAATGCTCAATGTCCCACCGGAGGTTCTTGGCGAAACTAGGAGCAGCACTCAGATATTCTGGCTCCTGTTTCAATATCTTAATTACATAATTAGCCTTGCTCAAATCAGGTCATGTGGCATTCAATCTGACTTCCTTTGCTGTCATGCTTTCTTCGCTATGTAATTCTCCTGCCAACATACTGTATGGAGCCTTAAATAATCCAAGATATTCTAGTAAGGCATGGTAAAATGTTAATTTTAAAAAAAAAATCACATAAACACATATATAAGGAAATTAACACTGTTACAGATTAACATAATCAAACAAAATATGGTTCATTACAACTGTATATATTACCATGCATTTAAATGAATGCTGATTGAAGGAAAAATGTATTTTCTCTGCACTCAAATGAAACACAAGAGCAAAACAAGTGAGCTGCTTTTAAGAATCTGTAACTAAGAAATTTATTTCATAGGTAACAAATGGTAAACGGACAGGAATAGTTATTTCTGTTAAAGGAATAAATCTGCTGAAATGCTGTGAAACATTTTCTGTGCAGCAAGCCACAATATATACAATAATGCAGTAAAATCCTCCACCAAATATCTGTTAAAGGAATAAACCTGTCAAAAGAATTAATTTTCTGTGCAACAAGGTTATTCATTCAACAGGCTTCCACCATATGTAATTTATGAAGCAAATTATACTATTCCAAAAAGGAAAGGGAAACTCATACAATGCAGTTTAAAGTACAGCAAGATTGGCTAGAAGAATGCAGTCTTAAAAGTCAGGAAATCGCCTAGTAAAGCCAACTGTCTGCACCTTCGGTAAGCAATGACGTTTGCAGTATATACCAAATGCTTTACCATGACTGTTGGGACAAAAAAAAAAAAAGAACCCACTCCTCATCATATACGAAGCAAAGCCGGCATTGTAATAGGCAGGGGAACCGTTCACGTTTCGGATGGCTATTCAAGAACGTACTTTCCTGGTGTATTCCACATCTACGGGTAGACAGGAGATGTAGTCCAGTTCTAGTAGAATTACCTGTCCAGAGAATCAAAAGCTACTGAAAGTATTACTGGTCAATGATTTGATCCTGCAGTATGTAAGAATATCTGGTGATGCTTTCTTTATTGCTGCTTTCATCCTTATGCTCTTTTTTATTTTGGTGCCATTGAGTTTAACTGTAAGAGGCTAAGGAAATCATCAGCACTCAGAAAATGTAGTTATCCTTTCCACTTACTGCAGTCCTCCTCTACCAAATAGCATCAAAAAGTGCAACACGAAAGTGTGCTGTGTTTGACCTGCGGCTGTACCTTTAGTGTCTGAGCCAAATTCATCAAAATAATCAAACTTTGCTGCGTGCCAGATCCATACATCGAAAATCCCTTTGTATTTTTTTTTCCTTGGATATCTGTCCGGGGGCCACTGCAACCTTCTGTTGAAGTCTTGCAATCCAGCCTGAAGTGTCATCCTCAGTGTCAAGTTTAAAGCCTCTGAAATACTTTATTTACAGATTTTTGTTTTCATCCAACAATCTTCCAGACCTGGGCGGATTAATTTGCACTGAGAGTTCCGATCTTAATTTTTTAATAACCTTTTGTTAACCTCTAAGCAAGTATAGTGTTATTCCTAGAGCAATGCTAAAGTTTCCTTAATGAAACCTGCAACAGGGTGAAAGTTGCTTTGTTTGAGCTTTTATTACAAATCCATAGCTTAAGTCAGGTTCAGTGAGGTTCATGGACCTTCTGGCAATCGTGGGCTGAGCGTCAAGTGATGTCAGGCCAAGTATGAACAAATATGGACTGATTTATAGTTTTTGGTATAAATCAAGTGAAACCCAGAGAAATGTGGCAGAGTAACTAGGTCACCATTTACTTTTTTAGGGTATTCTTAATCCAGAGCTAATAGGGGAATTCAAGGTATTGGATTCCCATGAGAGGGGTGATCCCATGCAAAGATCACTTCCATGGGTGAGGGTTTTTGTAAGGACTGGCAAAATTGCAGAAATCATATCTGATAATTGGCAAAATCAGAAAAAATGCCCCAGCCACATTTACATTTTGAATCATATGAAGACAGTTGCTTTCTTTGAACAGCAGCTGTAGTCACCTGGAGTACTACTCGTGAGGGAAACAAGCACGAGCAATAATTCACGTCCAGTTAACAGATAGCCTCCAGTGGGGAAGCTCAGACGAAGATTACATAAAAGAGATTTAGACTTCCAGTGACTGTCCATTCCTGGTCTATTTATTTACATAAATTTGTCAAAGCAGAATTAAAAGCTGCAGTTACGATCCAGAAGTCCGTATCTGCAATTGAGCTAGATGTGTTATTTGAAAATATGTACCTATCAAATTGCAGTATCACTTTGTTTTTTTCCTGCAGGCAAACTAAAGAATAAATCATCTCCCATGCAAATCCACTCATCTGGTTTTTGTTGGGTTTTTCTTTTTTTTTTTTTTCCATTTTGTTTCATTTTGTTTTATCATTCAGTGACTGAAATCTGATCTCAAAAAATGTAGGCAGATGTACAGAAGACTTATTTTTCCCTTGGCACGCTGTTTAAAAACTTATAAATTAACTCCCCATCTTTTAAATCATCCTTTTTGAGGCATCCTCACTGGCTGCCAGGCACCTTCACTGGCTGCCACATCCTAAATTCTTTGGGATTTGCTGTTGGCCTGAAATTATTGCGCAATGTGAGCTCATCATCTGAGAAATGGATATTAAAAATATCCGTGACTTCAGACGTGATTCATATACCCAGTGGCATTTGAGTAAACAGCAACATCACTGACTCAGGCCCCAGTTTTGCTCTATGACATACACTAAGTGGCAAAAGCAACACCATTTTAGGGAAGAACAGAACTTGAAGACTATTTTGTATATATATTATTGACTGGGAGGGACATCTGGCCTCCTAAGCAAGTGTATAAAAAGATTTAGGAAACAGAGGCCAGAAAAATAAATCACTGTTGAAATAAAATTTTTAAAGTTTCCTGCTCCTGAACTCCTCAAGAAAGGCCTCATTTTTCCTTCCTCTTATATTTTGAGTGTTGCAGAGAACTGTGAGCCGTGAAGTGCTTTCTCGGTGATGGATTTTGCTGACGTTACAGCCCAAATTCTGCTGCCGAGGGGTTTTGGATTATCGAGTGTGATCACCAGTTTAGTCGTGGTTGTTGTTTAAGTAATGGTTTAAATTGCTTATAAAGATTTCTCAAATTAGAGAATGTCCTGAGCGGTCTAAAATATTGAAACGCGAGCCATTAGTTGAGATTGACAATAAAGTCTGATTAATAGTTTGATTTTTAAAACAATTACATAAAAATATTGTTTGAAATCATTCATTTTAAACAGTTGACACTTTAATGCATAAATATAATTACAGACTCTTTAAGAAAGGCTTAATTTTTGCCTTGATATATATGCTAGCAATTGTGTATTTGAAATAGAATCATAAAATGTAAAACTTTTATATTTAATCACTAGTGTCAAAAATTATTAGGTAATAACCACTGCAGGAGAGAATGTGGTAAAAGATACAAAGGCTCATATTTAAAACATAATTTTTCTAATACTTACTATGATTTTAAGATGTCATGTCGTCATATGAAGGTGAACGGGTCAGATGCAAAATTGACTTTTTCTTTTTTTTAATGTTAAGTGATCAATTTACACTCAAAGAGGGGTTAAGCTTACTGGAAGCTGAAGTCCTCTTTGACCACGCTCTAGGTACATCACGGACTGCTGGGACAACAGCAGCTTACGAGTCTGCTTCTTGCAAGTGGCATAGGGGAAGTAAATCAGCCTAGCATCTTAATCCAACGCCGTGCTTTTGTACAGCGCCGACGTGAAGCGTGGAACTGTAGGAAGTTCTAAAAAGAAATCTGTCATCTCACAAAAGGCTGCTTAATTAGCTCACACCTTGTTGTTTTCCACGAGGAACCAGGATTTTCCCGTTCCGTTACTTAACATCTTTCTGCAGTACCCACCTAAGTGCTTCCGTGATAGAGGGAAAGGAACTTTCACAGCTCTGTTGGAGGCTATAAAAGTGTACGGTGGAGGAGAATCACATCCAGTGTGTGCTTTTACTGTGTTTAAGATCCTTTTTAGTCAGTAGAGATGGCTAGAGATGTACTTTGCTGTTTGTCTAGGCAATCTTTTTTCTGATAAACAATAATTACTACAAAAAATACATCTGCTATTCCCAGTCTGTTTGTGACCATCAAAAGAGCTGCAGCTTTTAAGTCACAGCCACACACAAATAATACCGTACAACTGGCAGAGCAGAAGTTCTAATGTATTAGCATTATTCTTTATTGTAGTAACTTATTTGCCATTGGGATAGCACTCAAGAGTTTACAAGCCTTGCAGCAAGGAGTCCCTGCTCCGGACACCCTGTAAAAGTGCTCTGCAATTGGATCTCTGTTTTCCTAAAGGAGCTCATCGCATCAGGCCCAACAAAGACAGAATAGGAGAGAGCAGTGATGCCCGTGTGGCGGGATAATGGGCCAGATATTTCTGCTATTACCCCTGTAGTGCCTTTGAGTGAGTAGTTTTAAGCGAAGAATCTGGATCAGTAGAGTACTTTACTGTCATTTTTACCTTCCAATTTTTATTCTGGCTTTGCAGGTCTTTGCTCAAATAAAAACTGCTTTTGAACTGCGCTCTCCTTTGCCTGCCTGCCCAGGAGGGAGAAAGGGGATAGGCGTAACTGGGGTCCCGCATTTCCAGTGGCCAATGGGCCTCAAAACCTTGTAGCTCTTCAAGCGTCTACTGGAGCCATCCAGGGGATCATCTGTGCTTCCATAGGTGCTCAGTCTTCTGTTGCTAGAAAGGGGATGGAGACCAGGTGTAGAGGAGGAAATCTTTTCTTAAGGCTTCAGGTACTCCTGGGCTGCTGCCAGCTTGGAAATAGGATTTTTGCTTCCTATAATAAGTGCAATCCAGAAGTGCAGATGAAATTAAAATAAATTCACAGACAAAATTAAAATTTAGATTAAGACACCAAGAATTATTGGTTTTTATCTAGAAGGCAGATGATGCTACATAGCAAACCAGGCAATGTTTTAAACAGTATGTGTTATCATTTAATATAAGTTACTGAGAGTAATTTGAAAAGAAAGCAGACAAGGGGAAAGACGTAGTTCAAGACAATGTTTAGTTCAGCGAGGACATACACCAAGATGTCTAATTAAAAGAAAAACATTTATTTCTTATTCCTAGAAAAGTCATAGAAAAGCTGTCCTGGTAACACTTCTACATTTTGCTGCAGTTCATGGCAGGAGCATCCCAGGCAGGCGTAACGTCGTTGTCCTGTTCAGGCACGCTTCCCCAGAGCCTCTCCTCTCAGCCCTGGCAACAAGACAGCAGGCAGAAAGACCTTTGCTACCACCCTGTATGGCCTTTCTTAAGTTCTGTCTTAAGAAGTGCCTGTGTTTCCCCATTCTAAATTCTTACATTTAAATGTAAGTTTAAATTTCAAATTTATGTTATTATTTTATTACATTCCTTTTATTAGTAATTTTTTTAATTATTAAAATTAATTTTAAATTTAAAATTATTCTGTATGCTCTTTAATGTCAATTGTTTGAGTGTCGCTTGCCAGGAGCCATAATTAGAAGCAATCACCAAAATTTTGGTCTTGAGATAATGCCAGTGAGATAGTACACAGAGCACCCTAAGGCATTTAGTGATTTGGTCCAGAGATGCTCCAGCGACTTCTCCAAACCAGCTGAGGATCACTAGAGATGACGGTTATTTCCATTCTCATGCAGGGTTTTGTAGCAGCCAAACTACAAAACCATGGGTTTTGCCTTATTTCCTGTCAAGAAATACGTGAGCACACTCCAGCTCTGTTTGCCCTATAGGGGAAATAATTTCAAATTCACTGCTCATTGGCATCAATGTTTACTAATGGTTTAGCTGATGAGAGTAGTAGATGTATTGCTAGTAGATTGTCTCAGCCCATACGGGAAGCATCTCCACCCTTACCTTTGCCATCCAGATGAGTCAGCTGAATTCAGTCGGAACTGATCTACTCAAAATCAAAGAGGACGTGTTAGTACTCTTCCTTTTCATCATCAGACTTATCTTCTCCACTTAGAGTAGGTTATTAGTTCAGGAAGATCTATGAAGTTTGGAAAGTAGCCAACATAATGCCATTTTTTAAATACGGCACCTAGGAACACCAGGAAAATCAGTTTAACTTTGCGTCCAGCATCTTATCTGCACTGATCATCTGAAAATAATTATATGCATGCATGTGTGTGTGTATATATATATATATGGGGGAAACAGTTCTGGCAATCAGACTAAATACATCCAGAGTCTGTTAAGCTCCTCACTCATACCTTGTGATGTGTGAGGGGCTGCTTGTTTGTTTGGGGTTTGCGCTTGTTTTTCCTTGTGTATTGTTACTAGAGCAGATGGGCTTATCTTTCCAGAAGGGCTTTAAGCAAAGTGCTTTATCAGATCACCCTTCTGATGTGCAGCACAAAACCAGCTTCTTTGTCTTCATAGTGGGGATGTATGGGAAAATCTCCTTCCCGGTTTCACATGTGTCCTTGCTGCATTTTTGTTTGATGCTGTCGCCTTCATCGTGATTGGTGTGACAAGAGTTTACAGCAGAGAGGAGTAAGCAAAGCACTCTGATGATAAAATCTTCTGCTTTGTTGACGCTATGGCCAGTTCTTTGTAATTCATGAGTTTGTTCACAGTGGGTGATTTTAGCCCGTATATTGACAGGAATTTTTAATCTCTGTAGTATCTCTGGGATGATGCAAGCAGAAGAAGGCTGTTTATGCCTTTCACAAGCATCCTTCATCCCTACTGTGTTGGCTTTAGATGTGTGTTTAATATAAGGGTAGTTATCTCTTGCTGATCTGTACTTGGCAATGGCCACAGAAAATAAATCTATGTTGATTTTATTAGATCTGTCAACAGTCCTTGATGTTATTGACAATGAGGTTTTGTTGACTTGCCTGCAGAGCCTTGTGGAAATGGAAGGAGACCTTCCTCAAGTTTAATATTTTCTTTGCATCCCATGAAGTGCATCCAAAATAATATTCTCAGCAACAGGTTTGTTTCTAGTGAAGTGGCCAGACCTGATTATTTTAGGAAAAATAATACTTTGATAGGTCCATACGGCATAGTTAAAACAGGGAGGGGTGATACAAAGAAAGAAGGAGGAGTGATCTTGAGCACGATTGAAAGCCCCCAATTTCATGGTATTCTCTGAGCTATTATTGCAAATACTGTACAGCATCTTGACTTAGAGGTCTGTGAACCTCTCGGTTGCTCTGTTGCAGCATTGTGCCAGATAAAGAGGAAGCCGTTTTATGCTTTGAGAATAATCTTTGTTAATACATTTTCCAGCAGGGGAAAAAAATAATCCTAATTAAGAAGTTACTTTATGCCTTACAAAATGGAAGGGCAAAAGGTTACTTGTTCCAGGGAAAGAACGGGGGAGTAGATCTGAGAGCTGACGGTGGGATTGGCTTGGATCCACCTCTCTTTAAGCTTAGTTTTTGCAAGCTCTCTGCCAGTTTGGAGCACAATGGACCTCTTTCCGTACCTAATGGCATGCTGGATGTCAGCCCTGGCCTGAAGAAATCTCAACTGCACAAACAGAAATTAGGTGTGTTTCTGTGCAACAAAACCAACATCTTTCTCAACAGCAATAATTTTCATGCTGTTCTGAAGATAGCTTATTTGGAGTCCATTCGAGTCCATACCTAAAAGACTTGCACTGAAAATACAAAGATAAAGCAAGCTATAATCGCATACAAACACGTGCAATAGAGATGGATTTCAGAGTTATATCTATATTTATGTCTGGAATATTCACGTCTTGATCTAATCCTCTTCTTCTTAAAGGGGAATTTTTCAAAAGTTCTTAAGGACCCGTCATTGGAGCTACAGCTTGAAAAGGGCACATCTTTCTCTCACACACCTCAAACAAGGTGGCCTGATGTTTCAAAAGCTGCTCAGAATTCAAACGCTTCCTTCAGGTGGCTAAGTGGAAGAGCATCTCTTTTGAAAGTTTGGCCACTTGTGGAGGTGTTTAAATGGGAAGACTTGGTGCTAAGTTGGGCGTGTAAAAAGTTTTCCCTTGAAATATTTCCTTAGGGAAAATCGGGGTTTTGACTACTGAAATGGTATTTCACAAAAAAGCATGCCTTCTGTGATAATAACGGGTTTTAATAAAAGAAAAATGACCACTTGAAGAACAAAGAAGATTCCTGTTATAAACTAAAATTTAAAGCATTTTCAATTTAAAAGTTAGCATTTGCCCTTTGGAAGCTTCATTGAATTTTTGTTTTTTAACAGCATTTTCCTCAAAGAGGAGGCTGGGCAAGAAGAACAATTCTTTCCAGCTCTAACATAAAATTTTAAAGTGAAACAAGTGGCAAGATTCAAACAAACAGAAGAAAAATGAGCCTGTCTTTAAAAACATCCCTGGAAACAGCTGAAGATCTACGTTCATTCTTTTTTGTCACTAAAAACTGAAAAGTTTTCAGACAGCTATCAGGAAGCGATGGGGTACGTGTGCAGAAGTCTGTAACTGAAGGTAGATTAAGAATTGGAGCATAAACTTCACTTACCTCTTGAGTAGACTTTGAGCTCCAAGGCCCTTAAAGGTTAACAATAAAATCTCAAATTGAATCCTCATTTTCAATATGAGACAATTTAAGTTATAAAACAATGAAGTGACATGAGCCTAGCGAGGCCAACGAGGACACTTAAACCGGGGTTGTCAGAATGCCCATGCTTTATCACCCATGAAAGGATGTAACTCTCCATGACATTAAGGATGCAGGGTTTGATGGAGTGTCACAGTTAGTTGACACCAGAATCATCCGAAATCGTAGACTCCCTGTCACATCCTGCCACTGCAGAATAGAAACTAATGATTGTGCTGCTACACCATCGCAGGCATGCTGAGGTGCTGGTAGCTAGTAAATTATTACCCAGCAGTACGAGTTGCCAACAGAAGTAGACTTCTAGAGCTAATAGCTAGGAAAACAAAAAAGGGGAAACTGTAAATGCAGGCTGTTTTGCTCCAATAGAGTAAGCTGCTGTTCTGAGTGTCTGATGGGACAAGTGGTTTGGGGAAGGTATAAAGTCATGCTGGGCCATTGCGTGAGTTGGAAATCTATACTTTTCTGTAGATGTTTTGTGAAAGGGATATTTATATAAGAAAACGTGAATATTCACTTCTGGTCATGGAAAATGTTTTTCCAAAGATTGATAGATTCAAAACACCTATGCTTACCTCTTTGAACAAATACCTATGTATAAAATAGAGGAATGTCCTATTTCAAAAAAAGAAATTTGCAGAAAAAAATGGAAAACATTATTTACAAAATGTCATTCTGATTCTTTCATAGACTCCATAAGTCTGTAAATAACAGAAATTTTGAAAGTCTTTTGGGCCCAGATGCAATGGGCATTAAAGTCTAATGGAAAAATAATTTGATTTTAGATTGATAGCTTTTTATAATTTTCTCCAAAGGAGCAATATCAAAAATAAAGGGCTAAGAAATACAGAGGACAGATGTACCGTATCCTCAACTAAATTATCTTTCTGAGCAGAATCCTGCCCAGGATGCAGCTGAGCACACAAATGAAAGTCTTATGGGTGCAAATTGACAGTATTTAAGCATAACAAGGTACCCAATTACACAGAGGAAAAACTGACTGATTTGGGGTCATCACTGATCACAACCTGGCCAGGAGTCAGCGGTGGCATCCCGCTGTGATAAAGGTATTTGCCGAGTTGCAGTGTTCAAACAGACCTATCACCCTTGAGACGTGGGAAGTATTCCCTTCTCTCAACGCTGCCCCAGACCCCGGCTGGAGCACTTTTTCCTGGGTTAGGTTCCTTATTTCAAAAAAAAGATGTTGCTTGCTTGGAAAGGAGGCTGAGTACAAAGTCTAGAAACCCCGACCTAGCAGGACAGATTGGATGAACGAGGTTGTTTAGCCTAAACAATAAGCGCTTGAGAGGGGACATGAAAGTAATTACAGAAGAAACAGCGGCAGGGAAGACAGAAACAATCTGTGCATGATAGAAAGGACATGACATAATGGGCTTAAATTACAGCGAAGGATTCCGGTTAGACATCAGGAAACTTTCATAACAATCAGGATAATAAAGCACTAAGGTAGACAGCCTGCGGAGGTTGTGGGATCTCCACCGTTGGAGGCCTTCCAGAGCAGGGCAGACAGACTTCTGAAAGGAAAGGCAGGAGGATAACTGATCCCGCCTTAGGGCAAAGGGATGCACCAGGTGACCTCCCGAGAACCCGTGACTCTCTTGGTTTGAACTGTGAATACCCTTCATCCCCATCCTTCTTAAAACTTGTTTCTTGGTCTTATGTCTCTGTTTTCTGCTGGTTCATCTCTCTTAAATCTATTTCTGATTTTCTTTTAGAGGCTTGGCCTTATCCACTTTCATCTGAAAACACAAATTTGACTACTACCTCTATGCTGATGATTCACAGGTCTATCCATCTTCCCACTTCTGACCTAGCTAACACTCTTCAAAATAAAAGCTCAACCTGTTTTCTTGATATATCATTGCAGATGTTTTGCTCTCCACCATGTTCAGCATCGCTAAAAAAATATCTCATTATAATCAATTCCCTCTGCCCCTGCTTTTCCTTTGATCCCATTGAATAACACTGTCAGCTCTAGAACCTGGAAGTCACTTTACCTGGGACCTCACCCAGCTCCCTATTCCAGACTATGTTTGTATTTTATGGGGGAGAGGGAATATTGGCCCCCCAAAATGGCTCAAAAATATGGCCTCTCATCCTCTGCATGTTATTTTCTAGCCTTGACAAACGCAGGTTTTCTCATCTACCCATTCTCAGTCCCATCCTATGCTGCGTTGCTGTCTTAACTGCTGCTTTGACCCTGCCAGGCCAGAGAACTGCGGCTCGGCAGAGCAAGTGCCAGGCTTTGCAGGTAGCACACCGTACCCAAACACATGTTCCTGTCTTGTTACACCACTAACAATTTGTTGTTCATCAGTGAAAACATGCTGAATAATGAAAGATGCCTGGAGAAAGGAACACGGCGCGTACATGTACCTGCAGCCTGTTGTTTCTGTTTGTGTACACAACCCTGATGAGAGACGAGGGAGTGTCAGGCTTGCCTGGTGGATAAGCACCGGTTCCTCTGCCAAATGAAACTCTGTGGCTGCAGAAACAGTGTCCGCATTTGCTTTCCAGAAGGTAAATACACCCACTGAGTTCCCGCCGTCCGGCCCCGCGGCATGGCCCACACCTCTGGGAAGAGCCCCGGTGCTGCCGGGCGCCGTGGACAGGGAGCGTGCAGGACCTCAAGCCTCAGGACCCACCTCTGTGCTAAATCAAACTGACCTTGATTGGATATCAAAGGGATGCTAAGGGACTGCCCAGGTACATCCATGTACCTGATCAGAGATGTACTTGGACTATAAGCTTTTTGGGACAAAGATTGGGTTTGGTTTTTGTCTGTGTTTGTGCAGGTGCCTAGCACAGCTCCGTGACTAAGCTCCCTGGCAATCGCACAGTAGGTGAAAGCAGAATGAGTAAAATCTGTTTTTCAGTGGAAAATAAACGGACGAAACCTTCCTTACCTGCCTCCTGAAAACGTGCCGTGGTGCGGTGTAGCGTGGGGAGGCATTGCTGTTTCTTGAGGCTTAGCTGTGACCGTGAGCTTTGGTCGCTCTCTGGAAACAGCTGGTGCTAATGACGGAAGCATAAGAAGATTGTGTTTAGACCACGGATGGTCCTAGCCATCTGCTTGTGGAGTGGCTGTGAACTAGAGTAGACGAAACCCACGCACAGTCAAATCAGGGGAGTAATGAGGTCTGGGACTGGGAAACCAAGGAGGGACAACAGGCAAACAAAGTGGGACTGTGCCACAAGCCTCTGAAGTCTTTAAGTAGCTTCGTTATGTCAGCAGCAAACAAGGGAATAGCTTTGCAAAAATTCAGATTCCAAATACCATTATAATTAGCATTATTTCAAGATTAAAGAAACCACCACTTCCGTGTAACAAATTATCTCCAATTTAAAAGCAAAAATAATGTATTTTCTGTTCATAAAAAATGCTCGAGCGGAAGCATTCTCACATTAATTATTTCAGTCTATTCGGAAAGCATATCCCTGCTTGCTTTTTATTATGCCTTCCAGCTCCTTCTTTGAAAAATATGTTAAGAAGCTGCAAGCTATTTTCCAAAAAAATGAAAAATAAATAATCTTTGAAGCAATTAGAGCTGAACGACAGAATGTATAAATATTTTTTTTACTTATTCTCCCCCTAGATTCAAATCCTCCATTTTCTGCCACCTCCCATCTTGGCAGCTGCAATTCAAGCATCTTTGCTTGAACTTTGGAGGCAGGCAAGTGTTTCTCTTTCCTCCCCTAGAGTTGAATCAAATCGTATTCTGCAGATTTGACTGGCAAGAGCTTTTATAACTGAGCTGAGGGTTACTCCTGGAGGCTAAATGCATTATTTCTATAATGCATTTGTCTTCACTCTCCGAGGAGTCTAAATACTTCTGAACCTTTCCTTACAAAAGTAATAATTAGTGGACACGTTACAAAAAAAACTTTGCTTACATAAGAAAAAATGGCAAAATTGAATAATAGGAACTATGGTTGGTAGTGTGGAATTATCTGGAATGTATTTTATTGTAAGAACAAAGAGCACTTTGAATGTCATGTAAATATCATTATAGAGCTGCTTTTTATTTTAATGAAGGCTTCGCACTGGTTCAGTATTGGGCATAACCACTCAGCATTAGTGGAACTGTAAGTCAACTGGTGTTGCGGTGAGGCCGGCAGCTACGCGTGATTTTCAAAAGCACCTTCAGCCTCAGAAAGTTGAATTTAAAATGTAATTAAGGAACATTCATCTATTTTCATTGCCACAATCAAATCAATATGTAGCCCAATTAAACAAGAACAGTGAACTGTACGGCACTATCAGCTACACTAATAAAAGGTACCTGTTTTCAATTCGCCGTAATATACTTTCTCCTTTTCTTCCTTTGCTTTTTGTCATAGGAACAGGAGAAAGCATCTAAACAGTTTCCTATTTCTCTGGCGCCAGCTGGAAGTAGTCATGAGTTGCAGGGAGATAATATATTAATATGAAACTAGCCAGGAGACAAAAAAAGCTTACACAGCAGTTTTCATAGGTAAGATGATTAAAAGTGTTATATACGATATTAGGGCATGGGGCCACATCCTCATTCGTTTGCTTTCCCAAGAGGTGGATGCGAGGGTGTGCAGGGATCCTTCCTGGAGATGGTAGGGAGGATATTCTCCATGGGGTAGGAGAGTTTGGGATCAGTGGAGGATTTTTCTTATCTAAGAAAAATTTGAGGCCTTTCTGAGTGCAAAGACACCCTGGGCAGTGAAAGTGGCACCTGCCTGCATGCCAGTGGGAGCAGAATAAGGTTGATGGTGTGCAGAAGGGTAAGAATGACGCCAGAATAATGTCACCGCACGGTATTTGCTGACGCTGGGGGCAGTTGCCCACCCCAGCTGATGTGTGCGGGTTGCTGTGATAGCCTGTGGTCTTTTAATGGGATTCTTGCAAGTCAAAAATGTTCAGGATCATCAGTGAGATTTGGAGATGCCAGGCAGTAAATCAGAGGCAAGGGCAGAGGGGACCAATGTCACCACCCACTGTGACCTCCTGTGCAACCTGGGCCCAAAAAGGTCAGAAACAGGAAGGGAAGTTTCATTTTTGAAATCACAGTTTAAAAACTTTTAGCAACAGAGGATCCACAGCAACGCAGGATACGGCTGGCAAGTGGCCTGGCTGTCAGGGAACTTTCCAGCTTCTTCCTTTCAGAGCACCTGTCTAATTCCTACAGACTGTGATAAAGTTGCTCTGTGATCCCCCCAGAGTTAGGTTAAATGAGCTTTTCCATGATACAGCATCTTTTTCAATTTCTTTAATGTTTCCTATGACTTTCTACTGTAATTGCCTAATTTTTCAATGTGCTTTTCAAAGTGTGGATGCAGAACTCAACACAGTATTCTTACCAAGGTAACAGCATGCTGAAATACAGAAGTGTGCCTGCTAAGTATAGTCATATTTAAGCATCTTAAGATGAGTTTATTCTTTAGTTCACAGCTTAACACTTGGATATAACGTTGAATGAATCATACCCGTATCTTCTTCAGAATGAGAGTCCCACGTTTAGAGAGTGTGGTCTTCACGTTCTAGTTACGAGATGTGTAACTTCGTATAAAGTCACATCTCTAACTCAGATTTTTGCCTTCAGGTGGTTTATGGTCATTCTTGTTCAGTTTCAGTAACCCTTTCTCATATTTATTTACCACTTTTCCAAACTTTTTTTCACTTGTGAGCTTTGCAGCAGTAACTGGTTTTCTCTCAATGTGTACTAATGTTACATAGTACAATGCCAAGAACTGAAGAATAATAATAATAACTGAACACTGCATGAAATGCTGCCATGTTTTTTTTCTGGTTTATTAATCAAAATGTCTTGGAGTAATAAAATGAAAGCCAATGACATTAAAAGTCTACAGACCAATGGCACATTTACGCTGCAGTATGAAGTACACATGTCGGTGAGCTTGCCGTAAGCTATGAGGTAAGTCACCATCTGCAGCAGGATGGAGCTTAGCGCAGTTCATTGAGTTTGTTTTCCTAAGTTTGTTTGTATCCTGTGATTCTGTAGCTACCGTGAGGGTTTTCGTGCTGTACCGTTGACTAGTATTTACTTGACTGAGAACTGAACGTCCTCCCTTTCTTCTCCTGTGTCTGCACTCTTAATAATAAATTAAGGTTGCTAAATTTTTTCTTGATCTTATCCAAAAACAAATGGCATTGTGTCTCCTTTCAGCCAATAGGACTATTTTTTTTTTGTTTATTTTTCCAAACCTTTTATATCTAGTAAATATCAGCCGTGTACTTTTCTTATCCTTTTTTGGACAAATCTTTGGAGATCATAAATGCTGAGGGAATTTCTTACTTGACAGGGAGAGGTAGCATCGAGTTTTATGTCTGCAAGCACTCTGTTACTTGAAATGTAAAGAAACCAGCTCAAGCACAGTCCATGGCAAGCAAGGAGGGACGAGGCGTCTTAAAATCTACTGCCAATCCCTTCACATCATGGAAGTTCCTGGGCAAAGAAACAGTCATATTAGAGCTAAAGAAAGACACATTTTCTTTGGGGATCAGTAGTGTAGGAGTAACACGTATTTGCTCATCTGGCTGTATGGTCTAACTAGCTGTTTGTTATATTATTTACTAGCTTTCTGTAATCTAACCTTTTTATGTGCATGGGTTTTCTATAGAGTGCAGAGACAAATCTGCTCCCCAAAGACGTGTTAAAGAGCGCTAGCTGAAATGTTGAGTAACGATAAATTCCTTTGAATTCCTTGTGCGCATTCTAATCCACCATGATGAAACTTTCATGTTTTGTCAGCTATTGTAATTTTGCTTTCAGAAATGAAATACAAATTTTTCCTGGGTAAGTGACTTGCACATTTAACAGTGTCTTTCAGAAGAGTATCGCTATTGTTGTGTTATAAATGGCATGTGTTTCAGTAGCACTCAAACATACAGGCTTCTTGCTGGTATATATTTGAAACCCAATTGTTTTTACTCAGCTGAAGCCAAGCTTACTTTTTTTTATTTCTTTCAGTAATTACCTTATGTTTTATTGCCTGCAGGGAGAGACCCTAAATTGAAGCAAAGTTAAGGATGCGTAGTTGAAAACAAAGATCATGAAAAGATAAAGGTCCTGGTTCTATGATCTTGGATTATTACAAGTCATGAAAAAAACATGATTTGGCTTTTCTTGTCAGTAAGAATCTGTCTGTATCATGTTTCAGATTTGTTTATTTTGGAGCTATAGGATTTTTGTAAAAAAATACTCATCAGTATGAAACATCTTGGGGAGAAGAAGGAAAGCTACAGGAGGAAACAACCTGAGAGAGCATACAAAATTTTCCTTTCTCTCTGCCTTTCCTCCCAAACCATACCTTAGTAAAATACCAAAGATGGAAAATTTCCAGCGAGAGTTCAAATGGTTTCATAATAATAGAAAAACAGTCTCCATCTCAACTACAGGAGTCGCTCTGCTATAACAAAATCCAATATGATGTATAAATGCAATATATTGCATATCATATGTTCAATAACAACAGAAAAGCCAGCCCGGCTAAAAATAATTATGAAGCTCAGCAGCTGTAATTAAAATAATTTGATGGGAGATAGGAAACGTTTATGCATCTTGGCAGAAAAAGACATTTTGAGGATTTTGATTGATGTCTTTTATGTTTGTTCTACGTATTGTACAATAGTAGGTATGGGCACTGTACTAGTATGTTAACTTGACATAGTGCTGTGTGTCTTGCTAGGGCAGATGAGAGGTCAAACTGAGAAAAAGTGAATTTCTTGGTGATTTCCATTTTCCACCAAAAACATCAAGGTAGATGATACAAGTCTTTTGTGGGTGAGCCCTTATAGAGGCAAAAAATCCAGCTGAATTCATTTGTATGAGGCCTATTTATACGAATCGGCATTCACCGCAGTGATTAAATGTGGGCCAGTGTAGCTGAAGAACAACTTGTATCAGAAGTCATTTTAGCGAGAAATATTAACCCCTGCATTGGGGTTTTCAACACTTCACCTGGTGCTTGGGAAACGTCACAGCAAACAACCGATCTTACAAAGCCAGTCTGCTCCCAACAGTTTAGTTTCCTGTTGGTAGTATAATTTTTTCTTCTGTTAAGATAAAGAATGGGCCAGGTTTTTATCAGGGAGCTGACTTCAGTGTTTCCAGTGAAGCTGAGTGGATGTTGTCTGCACTAGTGTAATCATACCTTAGAAAAACAAGGAGCTATCTTCACATCTCAATTTACATTATTGATGCAGTATGAAATAAGTCCCGTAGCAGATGAGCACTCTGGGGATTCTCTTGTTTGTCTCAGCATGTTAAATGACTGCAAGGCATTACACATCAGAGATAGAACTGCTTAAGTGCATAATTCTTCCTCGTGGCTTTGCTAGGAGCTAAACGAACCTTCTTAAACTAATAATAAAATAATCTAAGATATAAAAATATGTTTCTTTTGGACAAATCTGACATGTTACAATGACAGAGTGTTTATGACTCACAATCACCACCTCCGCCACCAGCACTGCTGTATTTAGAAGCAGCAGGCAGTAGAGCGAAATAGGCAGCCCTGAAGTTTCACATCAGGATAAAAGTAGCTAAATTCTTACTAAATGGGGATTAGATATTAATGAAGAAAAAAGATGGTGGATTTCCAGGGCTATGGCTCAAGGGAACACTCTCCTATTTCACTGAGCCTTGTAGTGGTGTCTGAGTTCAGATTGCAGTTTAGATATAAACAGATGAAGACTTTAGGGATGAAATATAAACATTCCCAAGTTCTTACAGTTCTAAATTAGGTGCAATTCCAAGAACACGGGTTTTGGTCCTAGTGCTGTTTATATTTGATTTTTATGTGTCAAGGAGTACTTATTCAAAGGTGGAAAAAACTAAACCAGGAAGGCTTGTCTCGTTAAATCTGTACATTAGAGTTGCCTCACAGCATGCAATGATTAATTGGTTCTTAGAGGAGAAATTTCTACTCCCCCAAATGGAAAACTTTGAAAAGTTCAAGAACGTACTTTTCTGCATACAGAAAGGATGAATAGGGTGGAGTTGGCTTTCAGTGTCCTGCAAGGTTTCTAGAAAATTGTAGCATAGCAAATCTGCATTATTATTGCAGCAAGGTGAAGAAGAGGAAGTGTCATTTATAAACCTCGGAAAAGACTATCAAAACCACTATTTACAAGCTCCTTTTTAGTCATAGCCATGTAAAACCTTTAGCGTCACTTTAGATTAGCCCTTGTAACCTTTTCCCTATGCTCTCTCTTATGTTAACTCCTAATTCTCTTGCCAAAATTCCTGCAGTCACATGTTAGCTATTGAACTGAGTTAATAAGGAGAAAATCTGCAGCCACAGAAACTTCCGGTAGCAGGAATTGCTCAGCATCCCGGGCAAGTCAGGAACCGGGGAGCTGTCAAGGGGACCAGAGCCCTTCCCAGGGCAGGGGGCGAAGGTGGGTTTTGAGCGCACTGACAGGTAGATCTGGATCTGCAAAGCGTCCCTCCCTGAAGCTGAAGCACAAGGATTTACAGGGCCCTGTCACACACACAGCCTCCTCACAAGCTTACCAGCCTTCAGGAAAGGCAGGGAGGGCGAATTGATCCCTGTGGGATGCACAGGCTCCGGCTCCGCCTGAGAGCAACAACTAGTTTTGCGGTTTGATTGATGCAATCAAAGCAAGAGACCTAGAGGAACTGCGGAGCGGGCAGTTTTCTCGCCTGCGTCCAGTGTCTTGATTAAAAATCAGAAGTGATGAACTGAAGAAGCATACGAAATTCAATATGTCTGTCCAACGAATGTGGAAGCCCTTGTGAAAGAAGAAGTCTCACACTGGTGTGATGTCGGCTCAGGATTTAGACAGCCGAGTGACCCAGTTTGACCTAAATGACTCACCCAGTTTACCTGCAGCTTTCCTGTTTTTTTCTAGTAAACCCCAAATATAAGCTTTTTCCCCCTTGCCTTTTTTATATATTAAGCTTCTATTTGCATAAATAACCATCTTGCATATATAATAGATCACGAGTTATCATAGTATAAAGACGTATTTGACAATTCTTCTATGATTTTGTTCCTCACCCAAAATATAACCACTCAGACATGTTTTTGGAATGACGCACATTTTAGCGGAAAAAATATTTTAGAAATATGTTTAGTGTGTTGGCATTATTTCTTCTTGGATCCCTCTGGTTGTAAGTAAACTAACATTGTGAGCTCCATTGGGCAAAAGAAATATTGCTACCACTGTATAAAATATGTGTATTTGAACTCTTAGTTAAACATTTTAATGTTAGCTTAGGTTTTCCAGCTGCCATAATTTTAGATAAAGAAATTTGTGAAACACGAGGACTAACTGTAAGAGAGTCCAAATGTTTTCTTCCTATTTATCAGCTATGCACATTCTTACCACAGTTACTCAATTTTTAAATCTTTCATGGCTATTGGTAAGATTCCAGGAGGTTTGCTAGCCTTGAAATGGAAAAAAATTCTGCAATGCCAAGAAAATGTAGCCCAATCTGCATTTAAAACTGCTATAGTTAAATATTTAAAGGCTTCTCTGTCCCACTGCAAAGCATTTTGCAGCTTACCCTTAAATTTGGAAGTCTTAGATTGCCTTGCCTTGATCATTTCCTCTCCGATATCTTGTACTTTGGTCACCTTACCAAGGGATCAAAATTAACTCTGTTTTATGCCACGTTGCCTTTTTCAATCCAAATTGATTCAATTGGTAACTCAGCCAATTTCTATTTAAACAACAATTTCCAGTGATTTTGGAAGAGGAGTGGGAAGTTTTTACCTCAGCTCACCTCAGACCACGCCCCAGCTGTATTCTTTAAGTCAGCCAAATGCATCTTGGAAGCGCTATTATTTCTTTACCTATAAACCCTTTTTAGACTCGAGACGTAAAAGTCCTAACTGAGAACATGCATTTTGAAAACACATCTTCCATTTAAATCTGAACTGAGTACCTTTAAATGTACAAAGTACATTTAAATCTTAACTGAGTACCTTGTAATCATCTTTCAGACCAACGATTTGTCTCACGTTATTTGGGAGGTACCCAGTCTATTTGCTTGGTAGCACAACAAAGAAAACATTGATTCAGTTGCTCCCAAAGAGCTCCCAGATTTTTTCCTTCTCTTATGCAGAAGGCAGTGCCCTACAGCTGCAGGAAACAATACCTATTTTGGTGCCGATTTGACTCTATGAAGGGTTGTGAATCAGTTCTTTATTGGCCATTTCTTGCTAACAATGAAAACACCCTTTTCTGTTCCAAATGCTGTGAGCAGCTCCAGGTGAAGATGTCAGTAAGGATTTTCGGGTTCGAAGATGCTTTGCCCAGCTGGATCAGGCTCAGGTCCCTGCTGATGTGCCAGCACATCCAACAAAAGCTCATTGGAGAGGAGTTTGCTCCAAGGGATGCTAATCTAGAGGTCGTTGTTCCTCTCATCTAACTCAACCATGCTTGCATGAAGCTGGTGCAAATTTTTTGGCGGTATACTTATTTTTCTGACCACCGCACCCAATGCTGTACCATTTTTCCATGGTGTTCGCATTGTTTTCTGAGGGAAGGTGTAGTGAACTTCATGCCAGGACAGGGTGAATGGCAAACCCAGTGTGTTAGCCCGTTGTCGGTGGGGTAATCTGGTAGGGCTGAGCCTCTTCTGTACCCCTGTGTCTCTCCGAGCTCATCTGCCTTTCTGCATGTCACGATGTTTGGCACCTGGTACACACTCACAGTTCTGATTGAAAGGAAACAGCCTACAACTTTAATTAGCTAATCAGCCAGTGCAAAAAAAAAAAAAAATAAAAAAAAATCTGTAAAAGGAGAATATTAACAAAGCTTCAATGGTTGGTAAATTATACACTTTCAGTGGATCTAGTGCTCTTCTTAGCTGCTCTGTAACTAACTCAGGTCTACATGGAGTGTATGTCCCCCATTCATTGAAATGCATGGTTCTTTTCATCTCATTGTGGGTGTGTTTTTTGTTTCGGTTTAGCCTTTTAGTCTCCTGATGTTTAAGCAAACCAGATATCCTTTCAGAGCTGTAACACTAAAATCCTTGAAGGAAGTACACATGCAGAAGTAACAAGATAACAGCGCTATCAGCAGCAGGGCAGGTAACGACAGGTTTAGAGACTGAAATTATTGAGCTCGTTTAGTGTTCCCACATCTTGCAGCAGGAACAAGCTGTCCTGTTCTAAAAACCTCCTGAGTGTTAGTGATGCTTCTTTGCTGGCTTTTTTTTTCTGTAGTTCTGCTGACTGCAGAGTTTATCACGTAAGGAATTAGACTGCCATGTTTGAAGTCTGCGCATCCTCAAAACCAACCCACTTCAGCTGACTAATATTTTACCCTTTCTGGCCTAGAGCTGGCCTCTTTTTTGAGGCATGACACGCTATATTGTCCGTTACAGACCTTCTTGTTCTCTTCGATGGCTATACAAGCCATCTCCCACAGCCTGATCCGGTGGCCAGACGGTGGGTAAACTCTCACCAACTCCCTTCCTTCTCAGCCAGGATTAAATGGACGGTGTGAGGGAGGGAACCAGATGAGACTCCATTTCATTCGAAAATGTCAAACCTCTGACGTTCAGATAGCACAGTACATTTTCCATGACACATCCCTGCTCTCCCTAATACCAGCCTGTGGGTTTCAATGGGAAAGGCGTCTGTACACCTTTCTGTGATCAGTGTTATTCAGAGTTCGGCATATTTCTTCCTCTTCACTGCCGTTGTTTCAAAGCAGAGACTAGCTGTGTGGTTCTGCGCACATAGCTGCTGATTCTGTACAGCCTGAGGGTTCTCTGAGCTGGGCAGCATAACCTTCCTGCAAAGGTGTTTGCTCAAAGTTTCTAGCCTCAGAGGTTGGGATTACTTTTGGACTCTGATACCAGACACACTTGCAGCCCATTATTGCTGTGTGTCCACCCAAACGTATTGGGAGAAAAGTCAAATGTTTTGGCAAAATGCCAGTTCTCCCAATATCATTGAAAGAGATTCCCACCCCCCAAAGAAATGGCGTGCCTTGTTTTCCTCTTGGAAGAACAAGAAAAGGCTTGAGTAGTCCAACCAAAATAGGAATGTTTGCCCCAGTATATAACAGATCTGTGAGCATGCGCCAGTAGCTACCCCCAAAATAAATTCATTGCACCAGAACAAAGGGGTGCTTATTAAGCTAAAGGCAGGAAGGAATATGTATACACAGTATATGCATATATTGTATATCCAGAATATTCAGCTTCAGCAGTAACTGAGTACATTTTGGACAATGTGCTGAGTCCACCACTACCATCTGAGATCAGGTAACGTACTTTGAACGGGAGTTTCCTTTGTATGCATCTGTGTTACATGGAAGAACTTGCAAAGTCTCATTATACCAGACCTCCTTTCTGCAAGGCATTAAGGAAGGAACCTTGGGAATGAATGAGCTCTAGAAATTGTCTTCTGTGTGATAGTGGAGGTATTTGACCTGATCTCTCTTCCCTTTCTGTCTTCTGATGAAGTGACAGGCGGTAAAGGACTGGCTGTGAGTGAAGGATGTAAGACAGAAAACTATAGTTTCATTGACTATTTTTCTCCAGGTGATTATTTCAGCATGTACACACCCTGAGCCTCTGCAGGGGCAAAATGTTTTATTTTTTTAATGACCTTTAACTTTATGCTTGGAATCACTTGCAGACACAGCTCACTGAAGCTGCAAAAGATAGATCTTGGGCATCGAGTGCTAGCTGTGAGCCAGCAGCATTCCCGGACTGCAGAAATCACATCAATTTCATCCCACAACCATTTTTTGATATCCAAAAGATATTTTTGGGGACAGTTACATGCTCTTTACTAGATACACCTAGTCTTCCATTAGAATAAAAAAGGCTAAAGTTATTTCCCATTTTGTAAAGTTTGGAAAGTGTCTTCCCTTGGTTATACACGAGAACTTGCCTCAGTTTTCTGAAATGAACTTCAGAGCTTCATCTCTAATGCTGAATACAACTCATCACCCTCCAATTTTTAGGATTTCCTAAACTCTCTATAAGCAACTGATTAGCAGGATCCTGACAGAGTTTCAGCGTTCACTCTCACAGTTGTCAGTGCCACCAGTACCTATTTGTGATGGCCTTTATCCATGTTTAATTAAAATAAACACAGATAGTTTGATCGGTAGACAAAAATATAGCTATAGGTATTTATGTAAGGCATGCTGGATTGTCTCTGAATTCCTGAGGCAGTTTTGAGGAGTTAATGATAGACACTTAAGAAAAACTGAATCCAATCAATCGGAAGACCAATTTCAATTCAAAGTTAGGTTTGATAAGAGGCGTGTTTAGTTACCTTTGATAAGAGGAGCGTTTATATCCTCAGCAGCATTTGGAGGGTGAAATAGCTGTGCTCAGATCCTGTAAACTGTCCTCCATTGGGCAAAAAAAAGGCTGTAAACCAGCCCTGAAACCCAGGGTGCTTTTCATCACACGTGTTATGAAAAGTATAGGTTGGTTCTGTATTGACTGTGCTGTCTGGCTCTCTGCTGGTAGCAAACCCCTCACACTAACCTCCTTGCTAGTGGTGGGGTTTCCTCAGCTTCAGCATCTCAATCCCTTGCAGGAGCTTGTGTGGGTCTGAAGACCCTTTATCCCAGCTGGGTATGCCAGGACCTGGTAGGAGAGAGGGAAGGAGCACGGCTCAGAAGCTTTCTGTAAAACCTCCTTTAAGTGCCTGTTGTCTTTGCTTCACGGGTGAACAGTTATAGGGCTGCCCTTAACAAAGAGGTGATGGAGTTTAATTTCACACCTATTGCAAGTGGCTGTGTGATTTCCCAAAGGAGCACAGGGACCACAGAAACCTTCAGCCCTTGGTGGAGATGCTCTGCTGCCGTGGTGATGATGATGGACATGGTGTAAGATCTCACTGGGGCCTCACCAGGCGCTGGAGCACTCTGGCCTTGTCTTGCCCTAAAGCTTCTGTGTAAGTTGTCACTGATAGAAAAACCCAAATGAAAAAATGGAAGAGACACCCTGCTGCGAGGCTGGGAAAGGGGGAAGTCAGTGTTCAACTCCCAGACTCACAGCATGGCTAAGAGTGTGCTCTTGCAGTGCTCTCCAATGGAGACATGGATGTGGCCCTGGGGAAAGGTGGTAGCTGTAGCCATGGTGCAAGCAGTTGCTGTGATGCAAGGAGTAGTATATGATGCTAGCAGTAGTTACAGTGATAGCCACAGAAGGGATCTGCTGGTTCAAGGGACCTTGGAGAGGCTGGTGGGCAGGGGACAGAGCACGCAGCATGGTTCCTGCCGGGTCCTGAAGACCAGATCTCCTCCTGTCTGTAGAGCTGAGCCTTATGCACCGGCAAAGAACCAGGCAGACGGCGAAGAAAATCCCATGGAGATGGGGTCAAAAGTTTAACTTTCTACCCTCACTCCTTACCTAGTCGCACAAAACTTCAGTTATTTCAGGAGTAAGAACTGAAGGTAGCTTTAAAGCTGTCTTCTGCCGATTTTGCTGCAGGGGTCCCCTTTGCTGTCAAGTTCAGTTAACGTTTGTTTAAACAAGAGATGTAGATACCTGATAAGTGGCAGCACCTGGCTTAAAGATGCATTATGGACAGCAGAGAGTAAACAGAGCAGCTATAAGATTCCAGTGTGCAGAGGTCAAGACAACATCTGTTTTGCCTCGTGTACATATTCATACATAGTTTTCTGTCCTAGGAGTCACTCAAGCATCTAATAACTTCCTGCTCCAGGTGATGTTTCAGCAAATTGTTTTCCTTCTCCAGTTCAGTCAGGATTTTTCTAGCTTTGGCAAAGTGGCTAAAATATCTACAGGCTCCGCATGCCACCCCGGCATAATTGCAGTGTCACAAGTGTCGGGCTGGGAGCCAGCGACAAACAAGTTCAGCCAGGCAGGGAAGGGGACGGACGCGGAGCCAGCAGCTCGAACAGTGTATGCCAAAGCGGCACTGCTGTCAGATAGGTTGGAGCTGCAGGTTGGCCATCCACCCAGCCGCCCTTTCCACAGCCGCGTTAAATGATAGCCATATAGCCTGGTAGTTTTTCCTCGGCGCATTGGCTCAGCCTGTGGTTACGGATGCAGGCTGGGAAGCCACCTTTTACTTTCAAGGCAACCAAACCAGATAGTACATCTGACGTGCAGCCTTGCCTCACGTCTTGCCTGCGCCTACCAACTTTCCCCCGTTTAAATTGGGAGTGTTGGGTAAGGCCATGGGGTTAGTCCTCAGAGACCTTGGATTCAGCCTCCTCGCAGGGCCAGAGTGCAGATATTTTGTTCCAACAACATCTCCTAAGCCATAAGTCCATATAAGCCAGAACGGTTTTATATTCTCCAGATAAGGACTTCATGTTCTGTTCCTAAAAATTAATAATTGAACAAGTGTATCTGATATCATATTTTAGTATTTGTGTTGCAGTAGTAGCGAAAAACCCACCAAGATCAGGGCTTCCTTGTGCTGAATAAAGATACAGTGAAAAACAGATTGTAAACATATATTGTAAATAATTAGCACCAAAGGAAAAAAAAATTTGCAATAATTTGATCCATCCTTCTGTCACGCTTTTTTTTTCACTCATCTTCCATATCTTCTCAGACTCATACTCTTCTAGTTCATTTTTGCAACAGGGCTTTTTCATCTTACCCAATTTTTTTTTTTTTCCTAGAGTGAAAGCAGGTGCAATAGTAAACGCTATGAGCAACACACGCTTTTGGGTGCGTAGGCTTCTGTATACTGCTGAACAATGTCACCGATGCCCACTCGGACAGATACCTGTGACATAACTCTGTGTGTGTGTGTGCTGTTATCCCCCCTTTGCTTGTGGTATTTCCTTCAGCAGTACCAAAATACTTTAATCATCCTCCAGTTCGGCAGTTGGTTTATTAAATGTTTATTCATTTTCTTTGCATTTGGGATGGAGCTGAAATTAGCACGTCCATTTTCTTGTTTAAACAAGAGAAACTTCAGGGTAAATAACATCTCGTCACACAAATGCATTTTTGTCCTTCCCCTGATGTCAGAACGAAATGAAGGATGATATTTGTGGGGAAAACAAAACCAAACCAAATCTCTTTCCTAAAACCAACAGAGGGAGCACAAACCTTTGGGTTTTTGTAAGACTTTTAAAAATAACAGGTTGTGTCTGCCACACCTTACCTTTCCAGTGAGAGCATGGAAAGCTGTAGAAATATTTTTAATTCTTAGAAACTTCTTCCATTGACTGCAGCAGCTTGCACAAATTTGGGATTTAACTTGTTGCTTTCAGTATGTTCCTGCTGTTGCAGAGGACTGGTTTGTTCTCTGGAGCAAGGAGACGCCTTATTTATTCTTCTTGTCATTCAACCTCTTTATTTTCCATAGAATTTTTTCAATTCAAATGTAAAATGTACCTGCCCTTCTCCCTGGTCACCACCCTTTGGCCATCCCCACCGCGGCCACGGTGCTGCTCTGCAACTCAACAGGCTCCACTCTCCTTCTGTTGAATGACTCACACAGTGACTGGGAGTCTGCTTTTCCCACACCTCGTTGTGCAATGTCCCTTTTGAACATTGGAGTAAAAATCTCATCTGTTAGAAATGGAAGGCTTGAGCACTCTGCAAGTAAAGCAAGATGATGGTCCAGTTCCTCCTCTCTCTGTAACAGGTTCTATCCTTTTACCCTTTTATTTACAGAAGAAGTGGCACCATTCATGCTAGTTATCCATCTGGAGCGTTTTGGGGTGCTTTCTTGGAGCTGCTGAAGGACAATGGGCCAGGTTCTCCAGTGGTGCAAGTTAGCACAACTTCATTAAAATCAGTGGAGCTAGAGAAATGAGATGGTAAAATTGCTGTCCCTGATAGTTGTGCTAGATGTCCTTCTAGAAGACACGTCCCAGTTCGAGCACAGCTTGTTCAGAAAGATACAGGGCATGAATGTCTGTGCTATGCTGAAGGCAGGACAGACGTGCAGTCAGACAGTCGTGCCCAGCAGCGTGGGAGACCTCCTCCCCCTTCTCACCTGGCGTTTGAAGTCCGGCAGATCTCCATGTGCGCCAGGGCCTTGTGCAATGTGTAGCTGTGCGGTTTCCTATGAAACATTGCCTCTTTTTCCACAGTTGTGCAAGGTTCAGGCCTCTATCTATTCAGACATTTAAAACAAGTGACCAGATGCTGTAGCCTTACAAAAGCACTACACATAGCCAGCTGTGCCATATAAATCTTAGACTTCTTTTTTTTTTATCATCAAGCTGTGGTTTGTTTGTGGTGTCTCATTTTTCCATCAGCTAGACATTCCTGTCCGTGCTTCCCATTTATTTGTTGGGATCACATAAAAACGTAGCTTTATTTATGTGTACGCTCTAATCCAGAACATAAACTGCTGCAGCCGACTCATCATGTATTGTCTGAGGGAATGCACATCGTAAAGTGCATACGTCACAGCAAGAGGTTTCTTATAACTCTGTGCAGTCCTTTTAACTGCATCTCTGATTTGGCCATCTGTTCTTTAATATTATAATGAATACTTCACATTTATTCCTGCTTTTGTTTGAGGATCTCTCACTTGTTTTCGAAGGCGATTAAGTAGTATTATTATGTCAGTGTTTCAGACAGTGTAACTGAGGCACAGACAAGTTGGGTGACTTGCCAAGATGATGTGTGCGGCGAGTGTTAGACTTGCACCTTTAGCGTTCTGTTTCCTATTTCTCACTGCTTCGTACAGTTGTAAGTACACTTTCAGTCAGCCTGCGGTAACACGTCGTATCATTCAACCTGTTCTTTGACCCAAATGCTATCGTTTGGGTTGAACAAATATTCTCTAGTTTGGCTACCAGCATATCAGGGTGCCTGGATGCACTACAAAAACCTGGGTAGGTTTCAGCACCTGCAAACAGTCTCCAAAACAATCTCTCTGTTAAAATTCTCCAAGTAGTTCAAGTCTGGTGCCGGCATTTCCAAGGGCTCAGGTTTAGCATTAAGTGCAAGTAGGTGACGTTTGGGGATATGTTTGAGTAATTCGTTGCCTACACACCTTGACTAAAGTTTCTGTAGAATTGGCCTAATGAAGAAAAAAAAGATTTGTGATTTGTAAATTGCATTCTCAAATGAAATGCATCAGTTTGCCTCTTCTGATGTTTGTGTTGGTGTTTCCAGAGGCACCAGTGTGGCAACTTAGCTGGATGGTGTTTAGATGCTTTTGTTTAGATGCTTTTGTTTAGATGCAACAGAGTATGCAGGTAGAGATGCCTGTACAAAAGCAACCATGTGCATTACAATCATGAGCACTGAACTGGAAGAAAATGGAATTCAATCAGCGAACATCTAGATTAGGCAAATTGCAAAACATTCCTGTGTAACATTAGGAATGGGCTTTAAGTACAGCAGCTCTGCCTTCGAAGGCCTGCTTCTAAAATTAGGCAAGCTTCATTGATCATCCCCTCTGCAGATATAATAACTAAAAATGGAGAATAGCACTAGTGCTGCCAAGATTGGCCTGCTTTCCCCCTTAGCTTTGAAGGTAGAGGGCTTTAAAATAAAGACCGGATATATTGCATATGGGTCTCGCGGAAACAAAAGGCTTAAATTGTGTCTCTGTTTCAACACGGCTCATTACCAGAGCGTCTAATATGCTTCCGAGCATGATTAGCTCTAGTGGACCTGTGTCAGTCACCTGCTCGTCTCACACCCTGGTTGCACACGACTTTGTGTGACCCTTGAGTACGTTTGTCTAGGTCCTGTCACCTTTGGATGAGAGACTGACCTCCAGGGACCTTCCACTCTGGGTGGGCCAGGTGAGCCAGCGGGGCTCGGAAAGGGCAGGACATGACCCAGGTACCCAACAGCGTGGCTGGGGTGGTGAATGTGGGCTCTAGAGTACGGCCAGTGAACCGCTGATAAAACCGAAGTGACTTGGAGATTGGGATCAATGGCCTGAGGCTGCCGCCCAGCCACAAACTCTGTGAATGAAGACTAGTAGGTGTTGGAAATCAATATATCATAAACAGGCAGAGCTGAGATTTGTCCGTATATTTGTGAGCAATTGCCAGGCAATTTTGTAGAATAAATAAGTAAATAGCTGCATGGAGTGCTATTTCTAGAGAATTTACCAATTGGAGAAGGATCAAAAACTGCAGAGAAGTTTGTTTGCAGTAAGATAACCACCTCAACGCTGCTGATGAGCACTGCACCGCCATCGTGCCGCCGCGCGGTTAACGAAGGCGCTATACCAGAGATTAACTGTTTTGATCTGTGCATCCATCCAGCAAAGAGATGGTCTTGGTAGTGTTCACCTGATGGGTGGCCCAAGATAAATGTACTCTCTGTGTTTCTTTAGCAGTCCCTCTTCATGAGTCAGTGCCCTGGCATCTGCTCCCAAACTGTTCCCATCCTGTTCAGAAAACTGACCTGCATATAGATTGGTCTTAATGATCAAATGTTTAAAAATTCATTGCACAAGAACAGCTGAAAGCAGTTGATTGGTTTGAACTTTATTGTATGCACCTTGATTCCCAGATCTGCAGTAAAGGGGAAGGTCAGCTGGTAAACATTTGAGCATTTAAAAATAAAAAGGGATGGATTTCCCGCTACCCGGCCCTTTTATGTTCAAACTCAGTACAAACCTGGATGTACTGAGGTATTTCTCATGTGTATGATTTAAACCCACCTGGACACTGTGGGCCACATCTTCCCTCAGCTGGCGTAAATCAGCATAGTTCCTTTGAAGTTAATGAAGAAAAGCTAACTTTGCATCAGCTGAGAATCTGGCCCAGTGTTACTGTAACTTATTATTTCAAGAGTCCACAGATATTCCTGAGAAACAGCATAGCATTTAGAAAGACGAAGTTGCTGACCTGATTATTCTAAAAGCACAGTCTTTCAAGACATTAATTGCCCTAAATTCCCTGTGACAAGCTGAGCTGGAAATCTCAGTATGGGGTCAGACTTAAAGTTATACTTAAGGGCTCAGAGGGAATAATATACCAGGAGAAATCAAAATGAGTCATTAGTATTCTCCCCTCTTCTTGATGGTCCTTCTTTATTTTATTTTAAAACTAAACTTTTAAAATGTTATTTTATTTTAAACCTCAAATATATTTTAATTTTTATTCTAATTGTAATACTGAAAAATCAAAAGCATTTTTATTTAGGATGATAAAATGGTGGCAGAGTGCAAGAGTAGCAAACACTATCTTCATTTTAGCAAAGTCCTCACCACATTTGAGAACCTGAGTAAGGTTAGGAGCAAACCTGCCATAAATCAGATTTTCAGGCAGATTGCATATGAAAAAATTGCATGGATACATGGTCAGGGAGCTGATCCCAGGCACCAGGAACACCAGGAGGGCAGGAACAGTGATGGAAAGAGGATTTGCGTTTCGGGAACCTGATTGGTTTTCCTTGATTGGCCTTCACCGTAGGTGGGAGATACCCAGCATCTACCTGACCAGAGGATGCGGCTGTGTGATAGTAAGTTGCTCAGCGCTGCCATGAGTCAGTAAATAAATACAACGTGTTCTGTGAAGACATCTGTAGTTTGTCAGGCTAATTGGTCCGGGAGCAATAGGTGATGCACATTACTCTGTCTTTGATCCCGCTGCCCTCGTGTGTATTTTTCTCTTAAGTCAGAGGAACAAGCCTTAATCACACACACCTCTTAGGACACCACAGTCATGGCACCCAACCCATTACCCTCCCAGGAAGGGGTAATTCCCAGTAGTGCTCTTCTGCTTTGGTTGTGCTACCACGAGGCAAACGTCCCATGGGGAACATACACCAGGGGTAGCAGCATCTCCCCGGCACTTCTTCGGGCTCAAAATCACGTGTTGGGGAATGTACGGTATGAGTGCGTAGGGGCTCCTGCACCCAAGACCAGCTCAGTCCCAGGCAGGATTTCAGCGGTGGCGGGCAGGGGGCTGAGTTTCACTAACCCCACTCCCAGCGATGTTGGGGACAAAACTTCTCAACTTTTTGCCTGCCAAGTCCAGGTCAGTTCTTACCAGCTCGAGCTCCAGGATTTATTATTGCTTTCTTCCAACAAATACACGAAATTCACTTTAGTTCAAATCATTCAAGCATGGCAACTCTAATAATGATGTTTTAATAGTGTCTACAGTGTTAAAGTTTGTTGAAATCTGATATCTGACACTAGCTAATATAAGCAGTATCATCCCCTTTTTAATAAAACTGTTACTTTAATGAGGAACTCAGTTGTACTTTACTGATAAAGACTAATGATTTTAAACATGACTTTTTCCTCCTGTATTTGTGATTTTCATTTTAACCAAGATTACTGTTTTTTCAGCATACAAGCAGTAATGTTCTCCCATCTAAGTACATTTTGTTCACCTCAGAGAATTTAGGTAACTAATTATCCAGAACTACTGAGGCGGTTACTGTTTGCTTCCTGTTCTATTGCATAGTAATATAAGTTTTCTGTAATGGAACAAAAATAATCCAAATTCTTTGCTCTGTATTCCAGTGGCTCCCTTTTAAAATGCTTGGTTATGTTGCCTGCAATTTTTTTTGTAATGAGTACCCTGGATCAGCTTAACAAGGTTAACATTGTTTTGGGGGTTGCAGATGTGGACTTTACATCGGTTTTAATGAAATCAAGCCCAAAAGAGGCTCAATAAACAAATGACAATGTTTGGAAAAGAGAGGAACTCATTTCCTTTGATAGGGTGCAGGGAATTTAACCAATCTGTGTTTATAATTACTGTCTGGTTTAGTTAGTGCGAAAGAATCTACTTGTTACCAATTTATAAATAAACAAACTAGACCTGCTTTTTCCCATTCTGCAGCAGTCTTCTTAGAGTTTATTTTCTTTTTATTTGACTACAGAGCACTTACTGTACACTTAATGCTTAAATTGTTTGGGGGTTTTTTTTGGTCTCCTTTAACCATATACTGCTACTTTTTAAATTCTGGACTGTTTTGCAAAATTTGCACCTTCTCGTTATATTTTCTATTAAATACTTTTACTCTGTCAAAACTATCATTGTTAGTTAAAAATAGTCAGGGGGTGGAGGGGTGGGAGGGGAGAAATCTGTTGTCCACATTTTGATCCTTGGTAATTTACCAAAGATATCATTTTTCTTGGCAGTCTTCTGTATAGGCTAAGTTGCTACTGCTTAGTTAATTGTAAACCAAAATCAAATTAACAGTCTTTGCAGGTTTTGGCTGCCACAAATGTGGAATTTTAAGCAAATTAAAAATCCAACATTTGGACCGCCTAAAATGACGCAATTTACTATCGTGGAAATTAGAGTCTAAATTTTCAGTTACATAGAGTTTGCAGACACCTTTAACAGATCTGATTTTTGTATAGTTCTTTGAATCTGTAGTCATGATTTATGATTCTTTTTCTTCTTAATTCTTTCCATGAAATATGCAGATTTCATTTTAAAATCTCTTTCTATTTATTTGGAAATGAAGGTTTGTTTCAGCTTTGCACCAGCCATAATTAGCCATAATTTATTTTTTTTTTCATTTATATACAAGGAAGTGATTTAAATTGCAATTTCTTGCTGTCTAACAGTAGTCACAGAGGTACAGCATTATTTAACAAGTGACTGTTTTTGTTCTTTTGCATAACTTTGTGTTTTTATGATTTTGTGAATTCTTTGTAGTTACCACCAGGTTTTTTTAACTGGGATGTGAGTTTACCTTTGTTTTGGAAATTGCATAAATCTATCAGGAAATTCTGAAAAATCAATAAACTAATTTTATCGTTAGAGATGTGTAAAGCAGTAAGCACTTTCCAGATGTGGCTGGGGATAGAAGCAAAGAAAACTGCTCTGTTCTAGGAGAGGAAAAACTGTTGACATTTCTTTGAAGTATAATCTCTTTTGTTTATTTGGGTTTTAATAGCTTCCAGCAGTTAGCTGCATATTTTTAAACTGATGTTGCTTGCATACTTATTTTCTAAGGTTTGTGAGTGGCATTCATTGACTGCCATATGTTTAAAGGCTAACCTGTAGGTTGACGAATGAATGAGATTGATGAGGAGAAGAGAGTTTTAACTAGAGATAGGCTCAAACTAAAATGTTCGATCCACGCATTACCTGAACTCTGAAGGTATTTGAAATTCAAACAACCAAAGCTGGATTTCACAAAGGTTTATTTCATTTCTGACTTCGCTGCTGCTTACTCAGGACTCTGAGTGCTTAGCAAGAATTAAAATATCTAGGTAGGAAGTCTAACGCTTTCAATCCAATGTTATAAATTGCCATTTTTCTCCAATTAGAAATTCTCCCCACCAAAAAATTGCCAATCATCCAGTGCTGTGAGGCCCCGCTTAAGCCATTGTACTTTCCTAAAAGGCTTCTTATCAAACAAATGTCCTTGGTCTTCCCTCCACCCCGGACTAGTGAGCATTTCCGATTGGGATCCATCTGATGCCGCTTATTGATTCATGCTTGACATTAAGTAGGATCTTAAAATACTGCTCTAATATAAAATACTAAAATACAGGGAAGTGATTCCCTGTGCCAGAATTGCTAGAATATTACAGAAGAATTACTTTGTTGATAGATCGCTGGAGAGTAGGATTTGTGGATAAAACCTTTCTCTGACTTCTTGCATTTTGACGGAGTATGAGTGTTTTTGGCTAAATATGCAGAAGATTTTAGATACTTAATTCTGTAGGTTTTGGTGGGAAATAGGTACCTATATACCTTCTGGAAGGCTGGACCTTATGGTCCAGCACCCACCCAAGTCAACGGGAAGGTTCCCACTCTGGATGAGGCCCATTGTCGCTCTCCACCTCCTTTAGCCCATCTGTAAAATGGGAGTAGAAATACTTATCTAAATCCATAATGAGATTTCAAACTATTGGACTGGAAAGTGCTACAGAAGTGTGAAGCCCTAATGAAGAGGAGAGCAATTATCCCAAATGTATGAATTTGCAGTGTAAGAGTTTTTAAAGAAGTTATTATGATTTCGTAGTATAAATGTACCTATTCAAAAGAATGGCTTTACAAATCATTTATTACTGTAATAACAGCTATTTTGAGCTGAGATATCAGGGTGCAATCTAAAGCCCATTAAAGGCAGTGGAAAGATTCCTACAGATGCTGGTGCATTTTACGTCTGTCCTTAAGCACATGCTTAATATTAAAGTCAAAGAGACTTAAGTGTCTTCCGGAAGTTAAGTAGTGAAACAGGCCCTAGTCCTTTGTCTCATCTTAGGCAAAAATGTTTCCCGAATGTGGCTTCATAAGGCAACGTAAATCAACCACCCCGCAAACTCCTCTGTCTTCTTCACTTCGCTCTCTGAGCGTGTCGTTCTGGTGCACGAGGTAAATACTTGCACCGCTGAGAGCACGAATGTGGAGTTGGCATTGCACCTGGTAACTCACTGGCCCAGTAAATATGTGCAGCACATTAAATATTAAATGAGTTATTAAAAATATTCACATGACGAGCAAATTTAACACACAAATCATTATAGCTGGTCTAAGTGGCTGAAAAGGGGTTGACATTGAAAAATGAAAACTATTTTGGAAAGTAAGTGGAAACTTAAAAAAAAAAAAGCGCAAAACACAACTATTTATGAGCTCGTGACATTTCCTAATGATTTATGTAACATACTGCATGAGAATACAGTTTAATTTGATTTCAGATGCAAGGCTGGCTGTTGCCAAACTCGAGCACCAACAGTAAGCATTTTGGATTGAGAGCAGCCTAAATTTGTTTTTTTTTTTTGCTACAAAAATAAATAAGATTGACAACCAACTTCTCACTCAGTCCAATCAATAATTTTTATTACTTACCAGGATGCGATTGGCTATGAAACTTTTTCTGTGGGAAAAGTCTCTTTATATAAATCCAATGCAGCACTTTTGTTTCTAGAAAGTATCTAATTGTCCTAAGTACTTTAAGAGTACAAACACTAACTATATATGGTTTGATACAGTTTAATGGTCTGTGAGTTCTACAAATTAACAATCAGGGAGTTTAGCAAATGAACTTGCGTTCTGTTTCTGCTTTGGAATCCGTCACTAAACAATGGTCCTTACACATTAGTAATAAAATTATTCTAAATGATGCTACTTGAACAGTTGCTCTAGCTACATATTAAGATTTGCTCTGTTTTTCATGTGTTTTCCATCAAGGAAGTCTGTGGTTACCTTCCTGATTCTGCTGGACTGGAAAAACATAGCTAATATGGTGTGATCTGGAGAAAGCTTTGATGCAGGGGCTTTACAAATAAACCTCCAGATGCCATATGGTTTACATTCATCTCTCAATTTATTTCCTATAAATGTCTATTGAATATTCCATTGAACCAACACATGTGAAACTAGAGCTGGAAAAGAGAGCGAGGTATAGAATGCTTTGTGGCAGCATGTGATTATCATATTTCTTTTCCAATATTGCTACCAGCCTTAAACGCACGGTAAATTAGTCAAATGCCAAAGTTCTCAGAGTTAGGGTGGAAAATAAAGAAACAATATTTTAAACCTTACAAAAACAAACACTCCTCTCTCACATGTTGTAATGTATCTCTCGCACTAGAGCTAGTTCTTCTCTGCAGTAAAACTAACTTGTGTGTTTAGTTTCTGTCATTAGAAAATTAAAGTCCAAGGGAACTCAGCTATGGGAAAGAAAATGCTGTTAAAACTTTGAAAAGGAAAAACAAATGGAGGAATGAGAAGCTTAAATGTATATTTGGGTTTGATTAACTAATACCTTGTATCAGAGCTCCCTGCCCTTCTTAGTTTCCCTTCTTTCTGAAGTCAGGCAGTGGAACTTAAACACCTCTGACTAGCGCATCTCAGTCAATGGGCCTTTCTTAGGGCTATATTTATTCAAGAAGAACCCCACTTCTCCAAATGTTCCTCATGGTAGAGGTGACGTCTCCAAAAGAAACTCTCCGTGTATTATTTGAAGCTTCTCTTATCTCTGAAAGCCCCCATGTCCCCTGGCCCCCGCTCCAGGTGCTTGGCTATTGGAAGTTATACCTGAAAATTAAAAGAGAAAGACCCCATCTGGGTACAGATGAGGGAAAAAGCTGCTGTCAAGATGGGCTAATTTGTTTTACAGAGCTAAACTTTTCCATAACCCCGCTTTAACGAACTTACCAGCTCGGACTTTTAGTTTATGTTGATCAAAGGAACTTATTTCTGTGATGCATATAGAGGAGCTTCCCTCTCCATCCAAGACAAGTTGGTTTGCATTTATCCATGCTTCTGTCTGAGACGGAACATAAATTTCTCACTTACACAGACTCTGCATAACGCCTAAAACCCACTTAAGACCCGCTTGTGCCTTACCAAGTTTATTAGCTCAAATACCATAGGCAGGAAATCTTTTGCCCTTAACTCACTGAAACTGTGAATTTATCTGGAGGAGTCAAGATTTACTCCATATAGCCCGTGCTGGTCCTCTGTAAGTAAGTTTATTTTGCCCAAGGAACGTTGTATAAGCGAATCTTCAGATCACTGACCCAACATATTATAAAATTAGTATTATTCATCTGACTTTATGATACCAGAGTGAAAAGCTCCAGGTCAGCAGCAGAAAGCCCTATTCGATGTAGCTGAAAAACAGGCTTCGTTATAATGCAAGTTCCATAAATAGCAAAAACAGTTAGGAAAGCAAACCAACTCCACAGATGAAAAATAAGGTAACTAAATTTTTTACTCCATGCATCATCCTCTTATGTTCCACTGAGACTAGGGCTGGGAAATCCTATATTTAACATACTAAACTTTGATGTCTTCTACAGGGATATTACTCAAATATATTTGCTGGAAGAGATGAATGGAAAAAAAATCTCTTTGTTTATCCTCAGCCATAAAAGATGTTAGCGACACTTTGCATGTATTTTCCATGTGGGTTTTTTTTTTTAATTATTATTATTATTATTTTTGCAAAACAGAAACTGCCAGATGCTGCTGGGCAGAAATCTTAAAAGAGTTTCCTTTGAGAAATAAAAGATATTGGATTATTAAAATTAAAAAGGCCAGAAAAATAGACTCCTACATAGTCACAATGGCCACGCACAGGTTCTGACAAGAGTATTGTATTGCTAAGAAATTTGTCAAAACAACTTGCATTTAAGAGAAAAACAAACTGCTGGCAAGCAAATTATATTATATACCAGTGTGGAAATGTCAGTCCTTTCCTATTCAACTCCAAGTGCAATAAAAAAGGACTTTTTACTGTTCTCATGTACAGTAAATGTAATAATTTTCATTTTTGTGAAGTGTTATCATTTCTACTAAATTTCCTCAGTGACTCACCACAGTTTCTTTTCTTGGCAGTTTGTTACTATGCTGTCCTCTTGGATGCAAAAAAAAAAAAAAAAAAAAAAAAGAAAAAAAAAGAAAGCTTTCTGTATAGGACAGAATGGAGATTTTTCAATGTAATAAGTAAGAAATGACAATTTTGACACATCCTTACATGTCCCATCGGTTTTGAGAGGCATGAAGCAGGGCTGCGAGGGGGTGAGCCCACTTCATCCCGCCTGCCAGCTGCCCTATTCCCGCCCCTCAAGATCTCATCCCGGACAGCCTTTCCTTCTAATTTGTCCTTTAGTCGTTAAAGTACTGAATAGCTCCCAAACATACAGGCAGCATGGTGTGCTCTATTTTAAAAATACTCTCTCACCAAGTACCAAAAGAATCCTGGAACAAGCACATCAAAAACCAAGGATCCAAACCCAGGTCTTTTCTCCCTTTGGCTTCCCATCTCCCAGCTGCATGATCCCACGTGGGCCCTTGACTGACGCCTTCATTTCAACCCCAAAAGCTGTTTTGCTTGCCTGTTCCCTACCTCTCCAGCTTCGCATCTCCGGGTAGCAAAGCTATTTAAAAAAGTACCACTCCCATTTGTTCTCACCCCTATTTTTTTCCCAAAGCAAAATCCTGTTGCTGTTCCCACACGGTCAGCAATTGGGAATGAGAAACCATCCCGAAAGGCTGGGTGGAGCCACAACCGTTGTGCTGGTGTCCCGGAGTGGATGTGTCTCCTACATCCAGCCGAGGAGGCTGACGAGTCAGTGGTGCCGTGGCTTTGCTTAACCATCTTGACCCAAACGGAGATGGCTTGCACTGACAAGGGGAAGTGCGTTCAATTCTGGCATTTTTCTTGAAACCCACTTCAGGCCTGATGGCATAACCAAGGTAATGGGGTTATAGCATTATAAATGAACCTTACATTTTGCACAAAAAGCCTACGTTTGTGCCCAAAGCAGTGCCGTTCATTTTTTTGCACTTGTGTGGAATTGGGCAGGACATGACTGGGAGACAGCGCTGAAGTAATATGATAAAAAGGCTGTGGATGTGGAACCACAATCGCATCGATAACGTTGCTAAAAACAAGGCTTTCTTATCAAACTAAGCTTAAACAAGTTTGACTTGTGCAGAGCCCCAGGGTCATGCTGGCCTTCAGTGTGGGTGATCTTTACCTCTCCCACCATCAACGCCGCTGCTCTTTTGGCCAGGAGACTCTCTCCATCATTGTGAAATTTCCAGGGCAGAAGAGCTCTGGCATTTCCCGAGCTGCCGTTTGGTTTCAACAACACTGTAGCTGTTGCGTAAGTTTGTACCTCTTGTTTTGTACCTCCTAGGGTTCGGCCATGTGCTGCTGAGAAATAATTATATGGGTTACAAATGCTTTCTTACATTCTTCCATGGTGGTCAGCCAATTATTCATATTCAGCTGGTATATTAAAGCCATCCTAGGTGTTTTCTTGCACATGTTTGAGGTTTTCAGACACATTCTTCTATGATCACGCAGGAACGATGGCTCTGCTGCTGTCTTTGTCCTAGGTGGAGCATGCCAAAGATCTCTTCCCAGAATGATCATATTCGGCAGAAGCAGCACGGAACAAACTCTCCAGCCTGCTAGGAACCATGCTCTCCCCTGGATAGTTTCCTTAGTCAGAGAAAAGGAAAAACATCCCGGGGTCACTCCCACACTACCCATTAGACACATGACTACGGGAATAGCCTATTTGGTAGCTTCAGCGTTTAGGAATGGGAGGGGTGAGCACAGAGGCATCTCCTGCCTCTCAGAGCCACAGAGGAAGGTGGCACTGTGTCCAAGGTGGAAAACTGGGGAGGGAAAGGAGCGGTCTATCTCTTGACACTAGGCAGATGGGGAGGAAGAAGTGGAATTTTTTTTGTTAAGCTTGCAAAACAGTGAATTCAGCCAGGATTTACACTCTTACCTGCCTCTTTCGTCACTTAGTCCAACACTTTATTCTCTAAGATCCTAATTAGCTGCTGCTTAACAGTAGAAGCACTGAAATTCAGAGGAGACTACATTAAGCCTCTCAAAGTTTGGCATACCCAGAAGTTGTCAGTTTTCACAGTGTTTGGCAGTCCAGCGTGTATCTTGTGCCAAGACTTGCTGGTTTCCACAAGTCACATTTCTTCTGCTCATCTGGCCCATGGAGCAAGTATGAATTCTCAGAGCATGGCAGATGGAGACAGGTAAAGGGAAGGAGATAATGATCATAGCCATGTCCGTCAAAACACTTTGACTGTTTTCAACTTTAATTTATTATGTAGCTGAAGTTTTATCTCCTTATTCCCAGGAGACTATCTGCTGGCATCATAGAAGGCATCTGGGATTACAGAGAACTTTTTTAATCTTGTGAAGCTCTTGCTGGCATTAACTGAATATCTGTGGAGCACAGAAAGAGAACCAAGATGAACAAAAATCTAAAGCTTAGACTCTAGTTCCACTGCTGTATTGTGAAGATTATCTGCTCCCTTGAAAACATCATATAAACCAACAAGTTACTTAGCAGAACACAGACTGGAGTAGAAGTCTACTTCATACCAGTGGGAGACATGACTGTCATAGTCTGATTTCATGCTTAGTCTGGTGTTCAAACCTTCCTTGCCTTCACTGACCTCAAGCTTCAACAAATATTTAGTTAGTCCATGAAAAGGTGGTCACTGCAGGAGAGGAGAGGAAGCCTGTACACTTTAAAGCAATATTTATGCTGAAAGGTGGTACATGCTCTCAGAGACCTGTGGATTCACCTATATGGGGCGATTCCTGTCCAGGACATGGTTCTAGCCACTAACCTACCAGGAAAAATATCAAAGCTTTAACCGTACCTCATACAAATTTTGAGGGAGGAAGGGAGGAAGTGGAAGTAATTAATGTTTGTCCTCTTCTTCCATCTTGAAAGGAAGGGCTTGAATGTTTCGCTTCAGGGCTGTGGTTCACTTTGCAGTCCAAATTAAGTTGCCTGTCTTCCTGAAAGTGGTGGGATTTAGACAACAGTTCCCATTAACTGGCTAATCGCCAGCATCTGTTGAGCTCACTCCTGATGGATATACGAGGGACTAGAGACCTAACTTCACTGTTGTAGATTTTGCCATATGGCAGAGCACCTATGGCTGTGCAACAGTAGGCACCTAAAATCCCCTTTGTAGGGAGATTTGTGTCTCTGTGCCAAAAGAGGTGCTGCAAAGAAAGCTGACAACACAAAGCTCTTCAGAGGTACACCATAGCCTTCTTTTCCTCTTTTCCAATGGCCAGCACAGAGCAAAGGCAGAGCCAAAGTTTCACTTGATGTTCACATCAGGCCAAAGTGAACCACTGTGATGGACTTACCAGAGAGCCATCACCCACAGGGGATTTGTAGAAGTGCTAGATTTTCTTGCATTTTCTTTTCAGAACTAATTGAAGGAAAAGACAAGGGAAGGGATAATACCAGATCAGCAGAAACAGGAGTTGTCTCCCTGAACACATGGCCAGACAGATCCGATGAGGAGGGCACAATATATTTATATGGACCTCTTTCAAAGTGGAACCACACTTTAAATATTGATTTCCACTGGCAGGCAAAAATGCTGATATCCACAGTCAATTATGTCACTGCTTTATTGTTTTATTTTTTAAATAGATTTTCTACATGACAGGGTAGATCCCTAGTTCTCAGCCAAAAGAACCATCTCAGTAACATGCAAGGGACTGTGGGTTTGACTGAAATCCAGCTGGAGCATAAATTTCAAATCCAATTAATTGGAAGCAATATCTGTAAGGCATTTGAGGAACTGTGTCTTGCTTAAAATTTCCTAGTCTGTAATGCATATACATTATATACAATAGTGCGTATTTATATATACATGCTGTATACATATGTATCTGTGTATATATACATCAGGTCCAGTACTATATACAGTATTTTTGAACTTGAATGAAAACTATTGTGAGCTTTAGGAGTGTGTATTAGACTGTGCCTGCTCACATGATATATACTTTTAGTATTCAGATATACTTCAAGTATCCACCTAATATTTTGTAATAACTAACACAAAACACACGGCTACAGGGTTGGATTCAAGTCATGTCCAAACTGGGATAATTCAGGGCTACCCACGCCCATCCACTTTGGCCCATAAGCCGCCGATAGTTGCCTCATGCAGTTTTGAATTCCACGGTATCAAAGACAAGACCTGCAGTCACAAAAAAATAACTGTTGTTTCTTTTACTAAACTAACCCCATATCCCTGTTTTCCCAGGAGGCAATCGCTGCATTCAGTTACAAGGAAACGAATGCCCACCCCCAAGAAACAGGAGGAGAATGCTAGAACATAGACAAACCAAATTGCTATTATTCATTATCTACATTATTGTTTAATGTGTAGACATCAAGTGCTCTAGAAATTTGACAGATTTATGACTAGATTGAGAGAAAAGGGCTGGTCTTTATAACAAGTGGCAAATGGGTGATTTATAGACATGCTAGCAACTACTACTCGGAGACACTGGTGTGGTGGATTATGCATGCCAGGCTACAGACCTGACCAGGTAGATGTGCCAGAAGTGTAATTTATGGTTAAACTACAAGCTTTTTTTCCTTTATATTTTGCACCAGCCGACCCAGTTGTGTGTACCCATTGTTTTCAAATGGTCCTAATAGCACATCTTCCATCCGTCCCTTCCTGTTGTGTTTTCAGCTCTGTGGGGCATGAGTTACTTCTTACTAGCTTTTTCTCTGGGTATAATCAAATGTGCCTTAAACTCTGCTAGTGTTTAGTCGACAGTGGACCGTTTCTGGCGCTGACGGCGTGTAGGATCCTTTATGCCACGTTGCAGCTCAACACCACAGAAGTTAGTGATGAGGCTGAAACCCAGGTTTGCCACCCTACTGAACCTGGTTAGCACAGGTCCCTGGTGCAAGCAAGCGGCAGCAGCCCTGGCTCAGCTCCCACCACCCTCCCAGGATCCTGGGTGAGCTGAACAGGTTTTCCCCATTTCCCTGCCCTGCTATGTAAACTTGCTGGAGCAGTGCAGTCTCTGACTGCCAATGTCTGATCTGTGTGTGGCTGCTGATACGGGCAGTCATGTCCTCAGCGCACATGAAGATTGCTCTAGCAATTCCTGCCTCTGATACGGTTGGGTCCGGGAACCCCATTGCCACATGGCTGGGTGAAGAGCCGAAGGCTCACAGCCACCCCAAATGCTTCTAACCCCTCAGATTTAGGATACTGCTGTGGTCACCATCGAGCCTAGCAATGGTGGTATTGTCTTGCTGTGCCTTTAATTTCCTATTCATGAGTCTGGATTTCCAGTGCAATTTAGTTGCCTTTGTACTGAGATAAGCAATTTGTTTTATCTTTGCAAGAATGGTTGTCTTGGACTTCCCTCCTAGTCATCCCAAGGGTGATGACATATTCATATGACATCTGAAACAATGTATGCAAGATTACCTGACCACAATTTATTGGGGAAATGGATGAAAAATGCTTTCATTTAACTGATTAACATTTAATTAACATTGTTAATTAACATTGATTTTAACTTTTTCAGCTGAAGTGTAACACTTAACATTGACCTTAACTTTTAAAATCAAAGCTAGGTGCTACGAAAGCCTGGAGAAAACCATGATTGATATTATGCATTATAATCTAGCTGTATGTGATCAGTGTTGAAGTTACGGAGTAATGTGCGTTGTACCATATAAAAGTCTAATGATAGTTAATGTTAGTTAATTAAGATGAACACCGAATTGTATTACCCTGTCTCATATGGGTATTAACATCATATTAGAGTCTAACAAAATATTATTTTAGTTAAAACCACATATACTGACTCAGTCTAGATTCTCTCCGAGAGAAATGAATTCTGAATCCGATTAAACTGCCTATTTCAAAACCCTATGATGCTCCTGGATCTCAACACAGCAAATAGGAAAACAGGCTATAGTCTAATAGGATAAATGGGTCTTCTTTATTAAGTAAAAATAAAGAGATAACTTTATACTTATGTTTAGGAATTCTAGGGCCATGGAACAGTGATCTCTAGTCTGCTGTTGCAGAAAAATACATTACGTTATTCTGTTCATAAGCTTAGCAAGCTCCATTTTCAACCGGTAAGGTTTTTCTTCTGCCTTTTCACATCCTCCCATCCTGAACTCCTCCTAATGAACCACTAATCCAGAACGACATTTCTACTGTGGTATGCAAAAGACACGATCAGCACAGCACTGGGTCCCAGGACAGCCCTGCGTGTTTTCACTGATCACAGAGTAATGTCAGCGCGCTCCTGCCTCCTCCCCGGAGCGTGACAGGGGTGAACTGGGCATTTAGCTTTTTGTAGTCTCAGGTGTGTTTAGCTACAAGAAGTTACAGCCCCTTGAAGCTGAGGCTCAAACCACTGATTGGTACAGTATATGCTGCTGAGGCAGATCAAAAAGTGGATCTGATCTCCACTCCTGCGTTGGAGACACACCTGTACACACAAACATGCAAGGGACACAGGTATAGGCAGGGTTTCTCGCCTCTCCTTGCGTTCATGAATACAGTGCAGGGCATCAATCAGGTGTTCATAGACTCAGGCAAAAAGCAGTATCTCAAAAGAGGTAGAAATATGCAGAAATGCACGTGTACCTATATCCTTTAAGCACATGAATAGCCATGTGATATTAAATGTGAGAAGGATTTAAAGAGACTGTATTGTACCTTTAATTAGCAGGTGGTACTTCTTAGCATTGTAAAAGAGATGAGCCCTGTTAAGTGATCTGGAGAAAAGCGTAATGACTTTAGTGCTCAGGTTATGAAGGGCATTTCTATAAAGAGAGGAGTAGTATAAAACAGCCAAACTCTTCATACAGTCATATTTACTCTGCATAGTCTTATCAGCAGAGCCAGGTGGTCACAGGTTGGTTGGTGCAGCCATGGAAGTAAAGCAAGGACCAACTTTCCAACGGCAAACTCATATTGTAAGAACCCGTGGAAAGGGAGGTTGAAGAGGAGGTGAGACTGGGAGTGAGAGCAAAATTCATGCTGGCTGGAGCAAATGAGGAAGGCAAAGAGGAGCCTGTATCAGATCAGATTGTATCTGAAAAGGAAGTTGAGGTCCATGGATGGCCAGCAAATTTCTTGTCCTTTTCCTTCTGAGCCAAAGTCTCTATGTCTGAGCATCTTTCTTCAGTACCCTTCACTTCTGTGGCCATTTCTTGCATATCATTGACTCCAGATGGTTTAGGAGTATGTTACGAATTTTGCTGAAACATGTTTGGCCAAGAAATGAAATTGCCATTACAGTTCCAAGCATACTCTTAACTCTGGGATGAATGGGTGCTTTCTGCTTCATAGTAGGTGGCAGAGAAAACTTGTTTCTGCTTTCCCAAAACTGAGAAAACCAGGGGTTTATGTCTTGGCAGGCAAGTGGCATCTCCAGCATCACAAAATCTTCCTGCCACACGATGCTATCTACACCGTGTCTCTCACCATTACCATGTGCTGAAGGCCACAAAGAGCCTTTTACATAGGGATGTAATAGAGAATTTCAGGATGAGACGTTGCATCAGTTTTGAGAGGGTTTGTGTTAAGAGAAGCTTCACAATGAGATTCGATCCTCTAATGTACTAGCAGTACAGCAATGTCCATGTTGAGTTTCTGTCAGCTCTTACCTTCTTGGACGGTCCCTTGGTGTGATTCGTGAATGGCACTGTAAAGTACAGGACCCAGGTGCTGTGCTACAGAAGATAATATTCTGAGGGTAGCGTCTGACCCCTCTGAGCGCTCCAAAGGCAATTGTGTTGGTAACTTTGCATTTGCCTGTGGGGCTCTCTCATAATTAGGCTATTCATGAGCTATGGGGGTTGCTTTCTACTTGTGAATGCCTTTTTTTCCCTTTGACTTATCTTTGATTCCTAGGAATTTATGCACTTTTATTCACTTCAGAATCCAGTAATATACAAACCTCTTTTTAAGATCTGCAATATATGCATTCACCCCATGGGATGCCTCCCTGGGCCCGTATTTGTTTTTTGTGTGTAAATATGCACAGTGGCCTCACTGCTGCTCACACATGAGAAGGGATCACACTGAGGTGACTGATTATGAATCAAAATTAAAACCACCAATTGGCATTAAAGGTCACATCTTTATTAGAGTTATTCATCCAAACACAATTAGCTGCACACCAATCTGTGGGGAGGAGGAATGGAGGCTCTCTGTGAGTCTGACCTGATCCTGACCCAACTCACACCAACAGTGTGTCATTATCTTGAATAGAGCTTCTTCCAACTTATGGTAGAAATACAAGCTATCTTCCACAGTCTCACTTCTTTCCCCGCTTCCCAAGGGCAGCACAAAGGAAGGAAAGACGACATTAAGACTCTTGGTCTTGAGGGAATAAGGGCTGTTTTCTTTGTCTTTCTTTTTTTCCCCTATTCTGTTTCATAACTGACTTCATTCCTAACCCCATTGGATGAAGTTCCATCAATACGCTTGCTGTGGATGGACTGCATTTCTGTGGGAATGCACTCAATGCAGTGAAAGGGTGATGCACTGAAGAGAGTCCCCAGGGACTTCATGTAAACCATGGTAAATGAAATCTAAGATGGAAACATGCATAAGAATTTGTGAAGGAAGTGAGCATCAACTTTAAAAAGTGAGGGGAAAGATCAAGTAGAAAGAAAATAGGTAGACAATTCACTGGGGATAGGAAGCAGAAAGCACTGATGAGCCAGTTATGCCACACTGAGTGCCACACAAGCACTCTCACCTGCCTGCCTCCAAAGTGTCCAGCACTGGTTCCTCCCAGAGACAGTCTATGAGATTGCACAGACCCTAGCGCAGAATATTTATGTTGCAGAAACAGGTTTGTTGAAGTTTACATGGTCCAGACTTGGAAGAGAGTAAGGTTCGTACGTAATATCCCTTATTAGACCAACAGATGTGGTTATATAGGTTCTTCTTCAGTGCTGAAACGGAAGCAGCAAACCTGCTTGTGCCCAAAAGCAGGTCTATTTTTTTCAAATGTATCAGTTGATCCAATAAAAGCCATTACTTACCCCAGCAAGCCTTTCCTTGAGAACATTTATGGCAGCTCTTATATTCCTGTAACTGAGGACTTCAAACCACTTTAAAAACATTACACTAGATAGTATCACACCATCTTTATTTGGAAGTTAATTATTATTTTTTATCATCTTTAAAATGTGAGGAAACAGAATTGAATAGACTTATCCAAGATAAAATAGGAAGTCTGGAGAAGAAATCAGTCCTGGTCCTTCTCCTGTCATACAGACGGGGTAAGCCAAACATCTCTCCAGAAGTCAATTTTCCTTTATGCCACAGGAGTTAAACAGCAGAATGCGGTTAGGTTTTTTTCAGAGCCGTATGATGAATTTGAAAGTTTGTCCTCAGCATGGTGAAGTTAAAGTAGCACAAAACCGCCTGTACAGAATGGAATGAAAGCTTTAGGTGTTCCTGATGTATAATTGCTCTTCATTCTTAGATGAGAATTATGATGTTAATTTTAGAGGTTTAAAAAAAGAAGGAAACTTTCATTATCATCCTTAATGGCTACATATTATTCAGTGATCTGCAGCCTTTCTAGGTGCTCTGTTATTCCTGATGTTTGAAGACAAAAATACGCTCTCTCCCTTCCAGAGAGACAGCGATACACACGTGAACACAAAATGAGATACAGGTACTGTGTTGCAATCTCTTCACATCTATTTATTGATGGAGGAAACAAAGGGAGGGAGAAGATTGTGTTTTTTCAAGAATAGTTTGGAATGAGTTTTCAAGTTAGTTCACGAAAGAAATATTTGCAAGCCTACCATTTGTTAACTGGATCTGTGCAAGCGGTTTATGAGCATGGCTTTCAAACTGTTATTCCTTATTGTCTGTCTGAATTCATCTTTCTAACCACAGGGCTCTTAAGTAATGCAATTCCCCAAGCTAAATGCACATACTGTGTGTCTGCAGATCCTCATAATGAGAGTTGCTACCATGTGCAATACCATGTAAACACCTTTCTTCCTCTAGTTTCTAGAAAAATAAAAAAGAATGAGATAAAGTTCCTATTGGTACATTTCAAATGCGAGGAATGTGTCAAAAGTCTCCCGAGAAGTCGGGTTTCCTTTATGCCACAGCAGTGAAGAAGCAAAATGTGTTTTCTTTCTTTCACTTTGTCAGAATGCAGCGCTAAAGTCTGGGGGTCAGGACCGGTGTCAAATAAACAACTTTACTGTTTTGAATTTTTTAAAGGTTGAAGCTCCAGATAAAACAACTGCCGTTTGCACACAATATGCCCTGTGATCACATGGCATGATTGATGATAAGTCAAAACAAATTTTGTTTATTCAGCTTTAAAGTGAATGTGGTGTTCAGATTTTTCTGCGGTTTTGAATGTTATTAGACAAACAAGGTGCACAGATGGGATGTAGTAAAGGTAGAGGCCCGTTTCACCGACAACGTGGTTCCTTTCGGCACTGCTGAGTCATCTGCAAAGCCACCCCCGGCCGACGGCGTGTGGCATGGCGGCCCCTTCCACCATGGGGACACTTCAGTGCTCCCAAAGTCTTCGTTGTGATTTGGGCTGCCTACTCTCCCAGGAAGGCTGTGCGCTGGGGTGGGAGGTATTTCAGCCTTGGGGCTGGGCTCGTGGGAGCCGGTGGGTGCAGGAAACGGCAGGGAAAGGACAAAACGCTGCATCCCTTACCCTGGTGCTCCAGCAAGCACAGGGCACCGAGCTCCGGGTGTTGCAGCATCCATCGGCGCAGGGCTGCAGTGAGCAACCACCCGCTTCGACCCACAGCACAGCCCTACGGCCACCATTTGCATCGGGAACCGCTGTCGTGATTTGATCTTTACCGTACAGCATCCCTCTTCCCCTCCCAGCACACAGGCACTGCCCAGGCATCGTCCTGGAGCTCGCCGTTTCATTTGAAGTGCTCGTCCAGGAGAGGTGTTTCACACAGGGCCGTGTTTCGCCACCCTTCCTCACGCTGGGTAGGCCGTTCCCTGCAGTAGGTTATAAAATGGACGGGGGCATGAAAGACAGTTAATTCAGCTCCTCGTCGCCTCCGCTGGGGTGTAAGCCTGACCCCGCGGCAGTCAGAGGGACACCTACAAGTGAGGAAATGTAAGAGCAGACCCTGGTGAGAGGCAGAGGCACGTCGTCTTTGTGCATGTTGGAATTCGTATTTGTCTTCATTTGTGCGCAAGAAGCGCAGGGAGGAGGCCACGGCATTTCGGATGAGAGGATTTTATGGTTTTACCGCTGAGCTAAAATAGCAGGTTGAAAGTATAAAGGGAAAAAACATCAAACTGCACAGTTATTCCTCTGTTGTCTAAGAAGGCTGTGGTGTTTGTTTTCTTTAAAAAAATCAAACTTTCTTACAACTACGCTTGAAAATAAAAGTCAGCTAAACTTACATTTTTCAAAGAGGAAATCCAAGGTATTTTTTTTCTATAGCAATAGTGTTCAACTGAAAGCAACAATTGTTTTCAATTTTTCTTACAGGAAATATCATACCAATTCATTGGGAAAATACAAATGAGGTAATTTTTTCGAGAGACTCAAAGATTCCCATGAGAAATCTCAGTAATTTCCTAACACCACTATCGTTTATCCTTGGCCTTCCTTCAACATATTTTTTAAAAATTCTTAGCATAGCCCCTTCCACTGAAACTCTTTGTGTTAGAATCAGACTTTTGTTTTAAATATTAGTGCATATAATTAGATTTTATTTTGAAATCTTACATACGAAAACTTACATACTGTGGTATCATAAATAGCGAGCTACTGCATAATTAATATTTTAAAATTAAATGTTTGTTTGTAAAAAGAGTTAGTGTTATTTAGAGAAAAAAAAAAGTTGGTGGCTAATTTCATCCCACTTAGTGTATTGTAATTATACGATTACCTATAGAAACTTCAGAGTATGGGTTTTGAAAGATCAAAGTTAGTGAAAAGTCAGCATGTAATTAGTTTCTTGCTTTGGAGCATTAGGTAGAATTACTGCAAAGAGGCAAAACTATCATTTTCTAGAGACCCTTAGGAGATTTATAATGATGGTAGACAAATATATGCATACAATATCAGTTGGTGTGCTAAAATTTAATTTTAGTGAGGAAATGTGGTTGAAGGTGATCACAATACATGGGGATGTTCTTATTTTAATATTGGTGGATGTTATTATTAGAGAATCATATCAAAAGATATGTCACCAGGGAGAAAATATCATTTATAAATCACTAATGAGTAGCAAACAGTGTTTAGCTTGGAGGTATAAGACATCTTTTCACAATGTGCATTTATGATCAAACACAAAAGATCAAGTGCGGGAAAAAAACGAACGGTAGATCTATATTTTATCTTTTAGTTCTCAGCAACATTTTTGATGGTTAAATGGGGTTATACAATGGCGCATTGAATCCCACCCTCGCTATAAAGGCAGAAAGAGCCTTTTTTATTTATAACAAAGAGCTCACATTTTGGGCCCCAAATGTTGTATTCCTTTAGAAAAATTCTTAATAAATAACACCCCCGTTTTAAGACCGTTTGTACTCCAGTACTTTAAGGGAGGAGGAAGTGCTGGAGTCAAAACATGGGGTCACTGGAAGGTTGAGGTTTTCAGGTGCTGGAGATTGCTGCTCCTCGAAGCGCAAGCCGTTAGACCGAACCGCTCTGCTGTCAAAAGTGTTGATCAAAGGCTGCCAAAACTGTTAACGTGTACATGTCATTCTCTTACCATGCGCTGTCTTTCTCCACAAGTCCTTCATCCCCTTCTGTGTCACAAAGAGAGACCAAACGTTATGTTGGGTCCACCTGTGCCCACATGGAAGTCCAGAGGAATTTTACAAAAATTTCAGTGGGTTTGTGTTTGAGCCTGTTACGCGAGAGAGGATATTTTCAAGACAGAGCGCTTACAACAGCATATAACATATCAGGCCTTCTTTTCCCACCCAGAACATAACACAAATGTGATTTTAGCATGGAATGAAAACATATAAAAAGTACTTGGTGGCTAAACATTTAAGACCTAATGGAATAAATGAGGAGGGAGCTGAAGCAAATATGTGTAGGTGAGGGATTATCATGAGAGACGGCGCAAGGATTAGAGTTGAAAAAGGGAAAGCCAACAGAGAGGTTGAGATGGGAGTCAGGAGAAATACGCATGGAAAGGAAAGAAGAATGTGAGGGCAGATATAGAGAGTAAGAAATCCCACAGTACCTTCAAAGAACAGAGAAAAAGAAGGTGGTGGCCAGCAGTGGCAGCATTTAAAGGTGGCCTTTTATCCTTCCATAAAACGTTACTCATTACATATCCTGGAAAAAAAAAAAAAAGAGGAAAGAGAACAGCTTCTGCAAAAATATAATACTGATAAACTAGAGGAAAGAGCTGAGCCATTATCCTAAATTACTGCAGATCCAAAGGTCCAGGGGAAGATGGACTTGTGTAAATAATTCAGACATTCATTTTAGTGCCTATAACTGTGAACAATTATTTCAGTATTGCTACTGTATTTGTCCAATACATACGTAAGATATGACATGAGAATCATCATAAAGTATACAGGACATAAAAAGTTTATTTGTGGGTAAAGCAGGGATTTTTATTGTTTTATTTCATGTATATTAATTTGATCTAAATGCCTTGCTCTTTATTCTTTCTCCTTTATTAATGTCCCTTTTCATGCTGGAATAAATTATCACTTGCTGCTGTCATATAAAAAAATAAGTAAATATATATCAAGGATTCCAGAATTAAATTCCTATCTACAGTAGATCAGAGAGTGAAATATCTCACATTTGCCTTGTCTTGCAAAACAAGATACAAATTCTGCATCTGCCCCTTTGGTTTTGTTTTTATGGCCCTAAATTGGATCTGGAAAATATCCTTCATGTACCATTTTCACAGTCACCTACACCTATTGCTAATGTCTGTAAGACAAACCAGTTCACGCAGGATACTCAGCTAGCGGCATCCAGCCTCAGCATGAAACAAAAGGATGCACGCACACCCACACACACAGATCAGACCGAAGCGCAATGAGGTTGCTATCACAGCGAGCAAGATTCTTAAACTAAGATTAACCTTGAAGCTCAAATGAGATAAAAACAAATAGAAATTTCTCCGCAGGAATAAGAGCTTAATATAAAGGAAAGTATTTCATAACTCGCATAACTTTAATTAAGAAAAAAGGCTGGCAGGATATATTCTATCTCAGCAGCCATATGCTTAACTGTGTGTTCAGCGAGGTGCACAGAAGGTGTGCACGTCTCATTATTAACTAAGTAGACGTGTGTGTACAACTTCCTTGAAGTGCTGACAATATCACTCACGCGTTTACAAGATGCTCATCCTTTTGCCCATTATGTAGCATCATGTCTGCACCGTATTGAGTGAGCGTATTTATACCGTGCCGGTACAAATTGAAGCAGCTCTTTCCTGTAGCAGATCCAAGCAGTTGGAATGGGGTTTCTAGAGGAAAAAAAAAAATAATTAGCAAGGTGTAAACAAGTCGATGAAGTGGAAGCTGAGAACTCCTTTAGACAGGGAGACATCTGGATGGCCTTCTTGTAGTGAATGAAGCAGACAGGATAGCTTTTAATAATCCAGTGCTTCCAGCCAAACTCAGATGACCTTGGAATCATAGAATCATCTAGGTTGGAAGGGGCCTTTAAGACCATTGAGTCCAACCATCAACCTAACACTGTCAAAAAAACACTACTAAACCATGTTCCTAGACCTTTCCAAGGAGCACTATGGTTTTGAGAGAGGCTCGGGACTATCCCAGGTTCCAGGTGCCTTTTGGAGCCACGTGTTTCATATTTTCTGTAGATCAGTCAAATGTTGGGAACTGAGTCTGCAGGCGATGCAGAGGACATTGTTGGTGAGAAGTTTGTCATGTTTTTCTGTTGAGGAGATCTACCAAGGCTTCCTCAGTAGTGTCGTTGGCCACTGATTGAACACCAAGACTGACAACGGGGTAAGGAAGTTCCATTACTGAAATTGCTCATGCCAGCATCTTTATGTGCACCCCTTGGAGTCATAGTCCTTGGTTTCTGAAGCAATTATGAGGAAATTTCCAATTTTGAATGGATATGTCCGAACTTGCAATTTGGCATAGAGGGGAAAAAAGGAGAAACTCTAGCTTAAGGCCAACCCAACCAATAAATTGAAAGGGGAAGGATGGAGGAAGCAGAAGCGACCATGAACAGCTGGTTCATCCCATGCTCTTTGGACAGATACACTGATCTGGAGTAAACTCATACAGAGGCAAACTGCAGTCAGGCAGACAGTGTGGCATCGGGACATGTTGCCATGAGGTCAGTGAGCCTCAGCACGTCCTCAGCCACATCTCAGGCTGCTCATGCAAGTGGCCGATGAGATTTCTCACTGTGAGAAATCAATGCAGACATAGGCTTATTCTGACCTGTATGTAATCCGACATTGTCCCAGTAAATTGTGTGATCCAAGTAGGGCTCATAATGGGGGTTTCTTTGTTGATCCAGAGACCTTGCAAATAGAAAGGTGAATAATTATATGTACTCTGTCAATTATCTGACTTTGGATCAGCTAATAGTCTAAATAGGAATTCATAATGAATCCAGAATGAATCTTTGGCCTCAGTCTGAACAAGTAGAAAAGCACTGTGGCCTGGACTTTGCTAAAAATTTCTGAAACCATAGAAAAACTGAAGAGAAGGAGGGTGCTGCATGAGTAATATCCACTAGAAAACATGACTATTTTGTGAGTGGGATGAATGACTTAGTGTATAACGTAAGCCTCCTAGTAAGAATTAGAAGGCCTTTTATGAAACTGGGGTGAAGGCAGGCTGGCACAAACTGTTCCACATGTTGTCTCCTCCAGCGCTGACACCCTCAGCAAAACTGTTTGCTGGCAAACTGTTTAAGTTGTGAGATAGTTGCAAGAGAACTAGAAGAAAGACATCTTTGGCATCTCAAATCCATCCTTAGAGATCTGGATGTGCATTGCTCCCAACAGCACTGTGGCTGAAATCTCTGGTTCTAACGCAGTTGTAGCTTCTGATTGCTTAAGTATCTTTCAGGCCAGGAAGGACACGTCAATACTGCTGCTTTAAAAAGCAGATCTTTCATAACCTTCTGAAGAGACCCCGGGGTGCCTTCCGAGATTAAAATTCCCACAGCTACCCCTCTTACCACCCCCGTTACAGGGTGCTTGGATGAGGTTTTTAGGAAAAAAGTAGAGAATTATTGCTGACCAACACTTAGAGCCACCTCACAGTGTTAGACGGCACTGAGAGATGGTGGCGGCCACTCTGCAGGGACCATAAAAGTGTGGAGAGCAAAGTCACTGGCCCTGTAGGTATTTATCCCAAAGACTGTTCACAGGACATGAGCTATGGTGAAGTATTTATGGACAAGTGCTTGGAGAGCCACTGCACCACACCTTGTGATTACCTGGATTGAAGGGTCAGAAATGATCCCAAAGTCTTGGACGTTCCATTACCACAGGAGTCCTCAAGCTCCTCTGAAGCTTGGGACTTTAGTGTTCCAGCCAGCAGAAAGCACTGGTACCATTTGCATTACCATTGGTGTGGCAGAAACCTCAGTGGCATCAGAGGTCTGGTTTCTGCCCTTTTGTTGAGAACGGGTAAAAATAAAACCAACAAAATTTTCTAATGAGCATGAAGAAATGAAAGCTGAATGAGGAGAGCAAACAGGAGGCTATGAAACCTTCCAAAGGCAGCCTCTGCACGGGGATGCTGCGTTTCCCCAGCGGCTGGAGCTGGATGACTACTCCTTGTTTAAGTGCAAATTTTCCCAGGAAAGCTTTATGAAGATGTTTCCCATTTAAAGTTAGATATCCTTTCACCAAAACCTTGTCTGAGGGATCAAGAAGGAAAAATGTTTGGAGGCCGACAATGCATCTAACATTTTCATACATTCCTACTGTAACAGAAAGTTCCCTAATCACAACAGCTACATAAGGCTGTATCTTGTGTCATTTAGGACTGATTGTGGGATCTGGCATTCAGAGTCTGTCGCCAGTTTAGAGAAGTCTGCCTCAATCAGTGTCACTGCTGGCCACAGCCGTCTGCGTAGGTCGCTGTCAATCCAGCTGTCTTTGTTTTAAAATGCTGTTTTGTTTGGGGTTTTTTTTGTTTCTTTTTTTCTAGGGCAACTACCACATCAATGTCAGGGTCTGATGCTGCATCTTATTCAGACATAAGAGAGATTCACACAGGCTGATTATCAGTGGTTTAGGTTATTTCCTTAGATGAAAGCACCCCTTTCTAACACTATTTCTCCAGGCTCCTACAATGCTCAACAGAAAACACTTCTTTGCCAAGTTAACCCGACTGTGAGTCTGAGCAGAGCAGCTGATGGCATATAAAAAACTCACTCGGCCTGTATTCTCACCTTGCAAGCAGTAAAATTTGCCTGCTAATACACAAACCTCAGCTGGTTTTGCTCTTTATTGCTGCAGCACTAGTGACAAGGCTTCTGAAAAGTGGTAGGAAGATGGAAAATGCAGCTATCTAAAGCAGACATTTAGAAAGGGCTGGGCATCCTGCTAAAGCTCTTTTACACTTCTCTATTGCTCGCGTCCCCTGCCTTTGCAGTGAAGCGTTGGGTGTCCCCGAACAGTGACTGTAGCCTTTGACGTCTGCTGGATGGGGCATGTCTCCAAAGCAAGGGGAGACCAGGCTATTAGTTAAGCTATGCTGATCCTTTCATGTTGGAATAACTGTACCGATCTCTAGATAAGTCAGTACAACACGGCATGGTGTAGCTGGCAACTTAAATTTGACGTTTTGAGCCTTGCTGTTCCCATACCTGGAGCCTTTCCCTTCACTTTAGTTGCAGGAAAGAGAGAGCGCCTTTCCAGGAGGTTGTCTTTGGCTGAGCATTGAGCCTGGGGGGCAAAGACGTGCAGGGACGTCGCCTGTTTGTGTCTTCTCTGTTGAGTTTGGTCACGCTGTGATATCATGTGGTGGTGGTGTGGGTAAGCAGCAGCCGTGGGTCACAACATAACTGTCCTTACTATCAAAAGCAAAATAGGGGACACCCTCTGCTGAGAAATAGGGAAGAACCACCGTCACTGTCATTTGCAAATGAGATGTGTTTCCAATCTCCAAGTCAACGCCATATAGGTGAGGTGGCTCGTACCCGTTACCATAGTCTGGAATCCCACACTGTTATTTCCATACCGCCACTTTGGACAGAGGAACCAGTTCAGACAAAATAAAAATCGACCTTTGCCCGTTGCTCCGACCCAGCCCAAAGCTGTGCTTTCCTGCACTATGAAAGGCTGTCTCGGCTTTATTTCCATGCTCCCCAGCGCTTCCTGGTCCGTCGGGGATGGGAACACCAGTGCCCCAGCACTGTGAGAAAGCTGTTCTTGACCTGAACCTGACCAGAAACAGGAAGTAATAGAAATCTCACCAAAAAAAATAAAAATCTTTTCTCCTGAGATCTTCAGCCAGGGGGTCATTTTCTGAACTCTGTCTTTCCCTGGTGTAACCACTGCCTTTGTTTACACCAGTGTAATGGAGCACAGCCTTAATTATGGAGGTTCCCCTACAGCTTTGCACAAGTCGAGCTCGAGTGTGTGTCCAAACCAAATCTACAGAGCTTTTGAGCTTCTCCCATCCCTAATTATTTGTGGGTTTTGGATATATACCAAGAAATTAGTTCATATCCATCTACAATTTTCTCTTTGTTTGATTGGCTTGAGGGCTGGAATTAAGAATGAGAATTACCTAGAATAATGCCATCTGTATTCCACATAAAGAGAATCCAACCAGAAGCAACAATGCGATGTTTTTTAAACTGTATGATATGATAATGCATAATGACACGCTGCACAAACCGACACATGGTTTCCACGAATACCAGTGAGGTTTCTCTTCAAGGAAAAAGTAATGAAATGGAGCAGACCTCAATCCAACCACAGCAGTACCAACCTGAGCATCCACCAGGGACATAATCAGAAATCACATACTCACTGCTGAGGAGCTATAATTAAACTAGATTTAATTTTAATGGAAATTCTTCCCAGAAAAAAAAATATACCGATGTTCCCCACCCCCACTCCCTCTAATGTTGTTCCACCGTTCCAGGCTTTATGGAAATAGTTACATGTGTTTTGCAACCCCAAATGTTTTCAAAACAAATAGAACATCTTAAAAAATGAAATTAATAAATCTTTTACATTCATACTCAAAAGTCACTCACGCTGAGGTTGTGTGGGTTCATCAGCATCAGATGCTTCCTGCCGGCTGGTGCCTCCACCCAACACATGTTTTAAATAATAATCAAGTTCAGCCTTTGCAATTATATTTTTGTCTTAATGCCGTTGTATGATAACGGTTCTTTTATCCTACTTTTATCTCTCAACTTTATGTCAGACAGTACTACTCCTATCTAGGGATGTGAAAACTCGATAACTTTAAGAGGATTAATACTGACGAAATGTGCTTTATTAGTTTGGATTTGATTTATTAGTACCCTGCAGTTTGATTAGGACTAGGAAGCAGTCAGAATATTGTTTGCCCAAGCAGAGAGAAAATAACACCAAGCAGAGAGTTAAATATATATCCATTTATTGGGCCAGTGCTCTCACAAGCACACCAGCCCTTCCTGTGTCTTGCTCAGCCCCTCTGTTTACAAAGGGCACAGACCTCTTGGAAATGTAAAACAGAAACCCAGCGCAGATTCTCCGGTGCAAACACAAGCAGCTCAACTCTGCTGAGCACCACGTTGCTCATCCTTCACAGAGGGATGACCCAGACCACTGAGTGCCTTTCCGCAGCGTGTTCATGTAGCTCCGGTGGTGTTTGGAGAAGCCCAAGCTAGTCCTGTGCCCAGCATGGGGCTACCCCTGGGCTCAACCTGTTCCTTTGGGGCTATTTCCCCAAATCTACTCTCTCTTTCACATTTTCCTGCATGGCCACACTTGGGCACGCTGTGATCGGGCATAATCCCTGCCCTTGCATGCCAGGGGAAGTAAAGGCACAAGCTGTGCGGTGCTTTTCCCACTGCCCAGCGCACCTTCCTACTGGTATGGCGTCGGACAACGCTTTCCAGGGGAAGGCTGGACAAATCCACCGGGCAGCGACACCCTGTAAAGGGTGTTTATGTAGAAGTGATGAAGTGTGGCACAGAAGTATCTGGTTACCTTCTCCTTGGGATAAATTAGTTCAGGCCGAGTTAAGTGCTGTTGTGTGTAGTAGTCAAGCTAACCAGGTTAAAATCAGGCTGGGTATTGTGCCACTGTACTGCAGCGCTGTGATGGCCCCCTCTCCTCTGGGTGCTCATAGGGTGCCCATCAGAGAATGCTTTGATGGAGAGACAGACAGGTTAGGCGTATTCCCGACGACTCTCTGACAACGAGGCTGGCATCTGTAGGACGAAGAAATGCGGTTAAATATATTCCTACATGTGATAGGTGCATGGAAAACCCATTTTTTAATTTTTGGCAGAAAGGAATTGGAATGCAACTGGGCAAGCTACAGACCCACGCTCACTCTGCCAACTTTTGTAATAATAGGAAGCTAGTTACAGTAAACAGTGGTAAATAACACACTCATGAAATCCTGCGGGGAATAAATGATTTGTTCTTATACAGGAAAACAAAAAAGGAGACATCGCTTTATTTTTTAATACTATTGTGCTCCACCCACACTGTCTCCAGTATATCCCATAACAGTGTTGGCTCTTGACAAAAATGCATATAATGACTAGACTCAGTCTTCTTGCACAGAAGCATGACTAGATAATAAAACAAAGATGCTGGCTTACCAAAAAATTCACATTCGACTCTTTGCGACACATTCATTCACCACTCACTTTCTCCATTTTTACATGTAGAAAGATTTTGGCGACGGGGTTTATTCCTGATTTGTGCTGGTAAGAACGAAAACAGAAGGAGCACAATGCTATTTCTATCTGTGCCCAATACATATAGTACATTGCTTACAAAATATTTATCTGTGTTTCCTCCCACCCACTACTTTGTTACATTCATCACTGCCTGGGAGGAGCGGTAGAAGACGCAGCAGATATATGACGATTGGAAAGGATGTTTACTTGAGGGAGATTTGCTGTGAGTTATGAAGAAGACTTTTTAAAAGAATACCTTCCAACATTTTTGTGGAAGTAAACAACAAGTTCAGTTATACTAATAGATTATTCCAGCGCCCATAAAGGATCTGTTGCCTTTTCTACTATGAGCTATTTTTATAATTAGAAAGTTTTTACTTAGGCTCTCTTACTGAAATGTAAGCCTGCCACTTTTTCTCATATCCCCCACGGATGGGGAGAATAGTTTATTCCCTGCCCCTCTGCAGCAGCCGTTTACATATTTGATATCTCCTCTTTCTACCCTGACCAGCCCCAGTTCTCTCTCTCTCTCTCCTCCCCTGGTCTTTCGGCCCCGGTGCTGGTCTCCACTGGGTTCTTTCCAATTAGTCCTCACTCACTTGAGCACCAAGTTGAAGACCGGACGATGACACTCAAGCTGAGCTCTCCTCCGAGCATGGTTGCTCCTTTTTCATGGCAGGGTGACTTGTCTCACGTCTGCCTCGTGACCCCCTCCGCATAAAGCAGGACAAGTCAGAGTAAGACAACACAATCTAGATGTCAGGAATACACAGCCCTGCTCCAGGCAGGACTAGTGGCTGGATGCATGGTGGGACCATGTCTGGGGACACAGAGCTGATTTGAGTAGCAGTGGGACCAGCAGATCAACCCTTCCTCGTGGCTGGAGAGAAAAAGTGGCAGTCTTGAAATAACGCGAAGGCAATGCAAGGAGAAGAAGCCTCCTCTGCTTCTCCTTCTACTTCAGCCTAGCTGTTACAGCCGGGGTCTGATCTGAAAGCATGTCCTTCCTGTGAGGTTCAGACCACAAAACTGACTGCTTGCCACATTCCCCTGTTGTTTTTTCCTTGGGTCGCTGTATGAATCTAGTTTATCACATCCAGCCCTGTGCTAAACTTGGTTAGTGTTTGAGCAACCTATGAAGTCAGAAGCTTCCCATGGAGAGTTTTTCTTTGCTTCATCTGGAATCCACCAACCCATACAAGTGTATGCAGCATGGTCCCTCAAAAGGTCCTTCCTTGTCACCTCTGGGAAGTTTTGCTACTTCATAGCTGAGCTCTTTCACACAGAAACGTGTGGTGTCTGGGGGGGAGGGCGAGCCACGTGGCTGAGTCCCGGGCTCCCAGCTTTTCTGGGTTTCTCTTTAGGCCAGAGAGGGGGAATAAAGCTGAGATATTTCCTCCTGGTCTCTTCCCAACAAAGAAGGGAAGAAGCTCAAAAGATGGGGAGATGATACTGCCGTGGTGAGCAAGGGCACTACCCTTGCTGCCGCAGAGGACACACCGTCACTTACTGGAAGATGAGGTGAAATATTGGCTGGAGTTGAGGGAAAAACTCTTTGGGTCTGGGATTTCATCCAGGTCATGTAGATGGTGGATGAAACAGAGCAGTCGGGACTCTCTGTGCCTAATCATCTGCTTGGAGCAAGAGCAGAGCAATGGAGACAAGGGTGGCTGAGCACTGCCAGGAAGGACCGTGTGTCCCATCTTAGCTGCCCATGAGTCCCATCCCACCACAGCAGTGTTTCCCAGCGCTGCGGCGTGCTCTGGGCACACTCCCTTCCCTCAGCTCCCACCGGGACCATTTACTGACCCCGCAGGTAACTGATCTCCCATTGTATGAGGCACTGAAGACAGAATAATAAATAAATAAATAATAAATAATTCAGAAATAATCTTTTCTCACATAAAAATCCATGTTCCTGGGGAAAAGTACACAAAGCTAAGGCCAGGAATAATCTGTTCGATTCCAGCAAAAGCTCCGATTCCCCTCTTCTTTTGTGTAAGTCACAGGCTCCTTTTTCTCCTCCCATAACAATCTCATGCATAATAAAAACAGGGCTTCCTCTGAAAATCTTTTGTTTTCCAAAAATATGAAGAGTTCCAGGGAGAGCCTCCAAGATCAATTTGCTATCTGATTCCAAACAGAGCTGAACAAAATCTCTGGTTTTCTCCACTGCCAAATATTTGTGGTGACATGCAGGATCTGCCCCTAATGTCAGCAGGAATATCAACAAAACATTTCCAGCATGTTTTCACAAATTTGCCATCAGTTCCCAGGCCATTTGGTGAAACTCTACAGACATCGTGGGTTCACTTTGTTAAAACCATCCACTCAGTCTTAAAGAAAATAGCATCCAATGACTTCCCACCACCTTTCTTGTCTTTTTACAGACTCTTAAAATACTATGTGATTCCTTCAAAATGTTCAAATAATCACTCCTGCTTTGATTATAAACAAAGAAAACTTTAATTTGTGTCTTCAGCCAAATTCAGGAAAATCAGATCCCCCTGCTCAGTTGGAGAGGGAAAGACAAACAAATGTAATGAAGCCAAGCAGCTGAAAAAAAAAAAAAGAACTGATTAATGGAGAAAAACAACTCGCATTGTGTTTTTTTTCAAGCCCACTTCTACCAACAGCCTAAACACAAGGCAAAAGTGAAAGTGCAACCACTCCTCTGCTCCTTCCCTCCCAGCGGCACCCTGCCTGCCCAGGGGTGGTGGGGCCGTGCTTGGACCCTCTGCCCTTGGGTGTGGATGCCCCTCCAGCCCAGCTGTTACCACTGCCTCCAGTTCATGTGTTTTCCAAGAAAACAGCAGCTCCTGCTGTTAACATTTCAGGTGGTGCTCAGACCAGCTGGTGCCCATTGCGTGCTCACAGACAGATGGATAATGCCCAGTATTTTGGGAAGTCGCACTTGATATCTCTGCTCCTTCCTAAACATGGAGTGGTAGGAGGTGAGATTGCTGGGAAAGCCGGCGCTGAAGTGAATCAGCTGCTGCCACGCTTAGGAGAGGCTGAGCAGGGATGTCCCGACACCATCCCTCCTACACCAGCTCTACGGTTGGTCCCAGCCTGTGTGACTTGACCAAGATGTGCTCAGCAGCCTCCCCAAAGGTGCCCTCTGGAAAGGCCGTTGTGGGTTCAGAGGTGTCCTCAGGGTGGGGTTTTACCGTTTCATGGGCCATGTTTTTAGAGTGGGAAAGAGATTTGCCCCATTTGTAACTAATTTTCAATGTTTTTTCTGCCACAAGTGCTCCTGGAATAGCCTCTTCTAGACTCGAGTCTAAGAGACTTCAGTTTAAGGGACAACACATGCAGCAAGTCTGCAGATCTCCTAATGATTTCAAATATCACTTACATCACTCTAGAAGACACCAAGTCCATAAGAGATAATGTAAACCTCCTCCTTGCTGTAGTTCCTCTTGAGATACAGCTAAATGCTGCAGACACATTACTGTGACTGAATGTATATAATAGGTATTTGTGCATGCAAATGGCCGGTTATATGTGAGCAAGTAATTACCTGATTTGCATGCCCAGACATGGTAATTCAAATGTAAATTAGCTGTGCAGTTGCAGATATACTTTGCATGTACAGTTGCCTATTTATAAAAAAATATGTATTTTTGTCCAGCCAAAAGGCCCTTTTACGCCCCTCAAAATGAGCCATAAGTGGACCTTAAGTGGCACATGCTTGTGTCTGCCCAGGGGTGAATGTCATGTCTGAATATCTATGTGAGAACTGCTCTGCCCAAACTGGGGCTCAACTTTATTTATAGAAAGCAGCAACAAAGGGTTTCTGTCTAACGCCCACCCAAATCAATGCGAGTCTTTCTCATTACTTAAATGGGCTTTGAATCAGGCCCAGATGGAGCAAAGATATTTCTTAAATTATTTTTAATGGAGGAAGTGTCGTGCACAAATATGTGAATAAATTAGCAGAGAGATCTGCAAGTCTCTATAGATCAGTGGTGATTATACAGCTGCGTGTCCATGGCTTTAAAGTTCCCTTATCAGAACTTGTGAAATTATTTTGATGATGCAGAAATCAATAAAATATTTACTTAGAGGAACATTTTGCTTCTGCATTTGCAAGCTTCAAAACCAAAATCAAAGTAGCACATGAACCGTGATTATATTTTCCAAAGTTAGTAATGATGTGTTTTTCTACAATACCATTGGTATATGCAAATAATTACTTTTTTTTTCTTTTTGATACAATTTCATTATTTGCATTGCTACTAGTGGTTCACCAATAAAGGCGAACATCACATTAGGATTCATGACAGTTTTCACATTGTATTATCAATATGTGGAAATAATTGTCTGCTCCAGGATTAAATTACATTATTGTGTATCTTTTTCATGCCTAATAAATAATGATGGATGGCTTTTATTTTCATCACCACCTGCAACCATTTAGTCACCCCTTGATTGTTGAAGATAAAATAATAAAAGGCAAGTGTTATGTTGCAAGCAAAAGAATGCAGTCAAAACAGTTGCATGCCTCCTGTTTCTCTCTACCTTTTTCCAGTCCCTAAAGAGTGATAGATGGTGTTCTGGGAAGGCTGGCAACCTGCAAACTGGCAAACAGTTCTCATAAATTGGGCAAGGGGGAAAAACGTGGAAAACATTTTTTTTTTTCTCGTAAAACAATAATTATTTCTTAGTGCATGATTCATAATCTGAAAATTAGGTTTTTGTTCTGCTGTGCAAATCAGTTACATGCAATTAGAATGCAAAGCAGAGGCACATTCTTAGTGTTTAGCCCTTTTAAATAGAAATGAAAACAGCCTTCAAATTGTACCAAAGTTTAAAATGCTTGCTAGGTAATTTTGAAATTCAAAGAAATAAAACCATGCATAATAAAAAGCCCACTCTAGCTCATTCCGGTTTGTATTTTTTTTTTTTAAATTGCCAATTGTGAGGCTTAATAATAAAAATAGATGTTGCATACTTTGGAAAACTGTAACGGTGAAGTTGTTTGCCAGCGTTGACGTATTTATACACAGGCGCAGAGATACACATGTGCACACACACAGAGTCACCGTTTATGTCACTTTTTACATGATCATCTTTTCTACTAGGTCAAGTGTAATCTTGAAATTGTTGTAACTCCTACCTGCACATTCTGATCCAGAAACTCTTTAAGCTGAAAACAAATGGAGTTGACATTTTTAGTTAAAGCTTACATTAGCTATTGTCACAAGCCTTTAATCAAACTCACCCTCTTCAGATATCTCGTATCGTTAGCTCGGGCTGCTCTGTGTGGAGTGCCATAGGAGCCTTTTAAAAATAGCACGGCAATATTTAGAATGGAAAGTTATTGCTGGATAATTTCATTAACTGCGACTGTATCAAACTGAGCTCAAGACAAAGTCGTCCTCTTTTTTTAACAAAATAGTCGGTTCTGAGTCAAAGGTTTATTCTCTGTGTGCAGTTTCACATGCTTGGCTCTATTATCTTTAAATCACAAGATGACAATCTTCTCAGGCATACCAGAGAGTCAACCAAAATCCAACAGTAATAGATAATCCTATCAAATGTCAAGTTACTGAGGAGAAGCGGTTTGAAAAATAGGCCAACAGTCCATTACTTGATTTACCTTGAGAGGATGTTAACGTTTCTGTAGCCTGCCTTCAACAGGGCATACTTTCTCTGTGTTGCTAAATTGTTTAATAGCATGTTTCAAGCATTTAGAACTATTTCTGTTGTTTGTGTTTAAAAATACACTTTGAATTTTCTCATATAAGCAAAAAGTGCTATGTCAAATAATGAATACTTCTCCTTCAGGGACAAAAAACCCACTGGTGGTTGCTGCAGCCCTCGTCCTTCAAACATGGAAACATGAACAAAATCATCCATTTACTAGCCCAAATTTATGGCAGAAATAATAAATGAATTTCACTAATAGCTGAAGAGTGGAACTTCTTGAGGTCTCCCCTCTCTTGACCTATGGAAATACCTGGACCATAGAAAATTACCCTCAGGGATCATAACCAGGGACCCAAAGGGCAGTGCTGGGTGCTGGCGTGCTTGAACCGCTCCTGTGGCACCGTGCCATTCCATTGGAACACATCAGCCCTTACTTGCAGCACAATTCAACGTATTAAAACTCATCTGTAGAGAGATGCTGTGCGTAAAGTCCCTCAAAAATAATGGCCGCACTGCACAGAAGTTGTCCTGGAAAAATTCCCCAAAATTTGAATTGGCAAAAAAGAAGCTATCCTGGAAAAACTCCCCATCTGCATCACTGATACATTGGAAGATCAAACGAAGCATCCTCCGAAGACGTCTTTCTTTTCCCATTTTGCTCAGCCATAGCGCTACCGACACCTCCTACAGAAAGCAAAGGAGAAGGAAAAATCAGGGGCAGAAATAACACCTTCCATGAGAACGTTCCCATTAGTTACAGCAGTTGTAATGCACAAGAGATTTTTCCTCTGATATATTTGTAGCCCTTATACATCCACTCGGTATAAAGCAGCTACATTTTTCCTGCCTGGCATTTTTGGTTAAAAAGCACATGTGAGTATACACACACACACACACACACAGAGCAAAGGGCTGACTCTACAGCTGAGGTTTTTCCTTCTCATGCCCAGATGGATGCTCTCTGGGACAGGATGAAATCCTGCGTCCCCAGAGCTGGCGCTGCAGGGCTGACACATGTGCCAGGCTGCAGGCAGCTGCACGGCTGCGGTTTTCAGAACTTTACTGCCCTCTCCAAAAAAATTGTTCAATTGAAAGTGATAAATAAACGCTCTCCAAGTTCCGCCTGCAGCCGGAGGCAATCACTATCTTTCTCATCTGTGCGCTCCATCCATGCCTTCATCAATAGAGAGGTAATTTTCGGACTCAGCTCATTAACACCGAGCTGTTGATGGAGCTGTAAACACTCCACCCCGCTGTTGTTCCGAGCCTGTTACCAGCTATTCTTTTCTGTTTAGCTGACCTGCCGTGGCATTTAGGATGAAAAATATTTGTTTTAAATTCACAGCAGTTGCTCAAGTCTCTGAAGAGGGCTGACGCTGGTTCTGACATCCAACAGCACTGCAGCGCCGAATGGAAAGCAAACTTTTTTGGCTGGAGTTCTGCAGAGAGGGTGGGACGTGTGGCGGCTCGGGACGCCACGAGACATAGGCAACGCCATTTTTGGCTTCAGATTAGGCTTCCAGCATGTAGAACATACACACACATAACATAAACAGGCGTCGAGATAAGGAAATGACAAGGAGGCAGAAGGAAAATGGGTTTAGCTAGCAGATGTGCCGGTGAGGAGAGGGGGCACTCTCTTTGTCCCATCTGCACGCAGTAGATACAAAATCCTACCATGCAGGCTGATTTGGGATTGCCTGATACCACGATGGATGATTTGGACCACAGCATCACTGATGCAAGAAGGCAGCATGGGAGAAACGAGCCCTTTGTGGTTTATGCCGTGGCCCCGCAGCCTGATGCCTGCGCCGCTGCAGAAGGATGCTGTTGATGGCTGAAGCCACCCTGGTATGGCTGCTGCTCCAACCGCTCCCATTTGTTTCTGTCTCACAGTTCATGAGGACATTTTTGACCCAGGTGCCAGCGGGTGTCAGGCCATGGCTTTGTGGGCTAGCGGTTCACAGCCTTGGCAAGAGCCAAGCGGGGAGAGTTAGACAGCACCCACCCACAACGAGCCAAATTAATCCCCGGGGTTACATTATTTGAGTAAATAGAATTACTGGGCTGGACATGAAATTATGTCTCTGCTCTCATCAGTGTTGTCAGTTCCTTCATTGCAAGGCTGGCAAAGTCACCCACGTTGGAGGTGGGGGCCAGTTGCAGAGAGCGATGGTTCGCGAACTGCAGTTCCCATGCTATTGAAGGCTCTGTCATGGGCATAGTATATACAACTCAGTATGGGATTCTCATGCTTTATGGGCATAAACATATCCAGGTGATGAGGTGCAGCAAGTGACAGAGCTAGGAAACATCACCAGAAGGTCATAAAAAAAATCTACGCTCCTGGTTTCAAGAGAGGATGTGCTGCCTGGCCCAAAGGAAGCTCACGAGCATCCCTGCACCCAAGGAACCAGACACCAAATTTTTTGACACTTATACATGGTACACAAGAGGGAACTCTGCCCTGGGCAGGTAAGGTTTGAAGTTTTAATTCTGTCTTTTTCCTCCTCTTGGCTTCGACCTGACTAAAATCAAACTGAGGTGGCAGGGCCAAGGGATATTAACCTTCACTTTGCCGATATTGAGCAGATACCTGGCCCTGGCAATGCCTCCACCTGCAGCTGCACGTACCAGACCCATCACGCAAGCAAACAGCAGCAAGAGCCGCGCAGCCTCGGTGCTGTTGTGAAGCAGACATCTCCAAAAGGGCAAGAATATGGCTCAGGGATCCTGTGATTCGGGGTGAACTGAATCTGCATGTTTTAATGAAAGTGGCTATCATCCACATTTTGTTTTCTTTATAAACATTTGCAGAGTATCAGTAGCCAATCTAAATGTCTCAGCAGACGAGTACATACTGTACTTCAGCTCTTTTTTTCTGGAGTGCTGGAGAAAACATGTTAGCTGGAGCCAGCTGATGTGCTCTCCATGGGTCTCAAGGGCAAACTCCTTCAAATAAAGCATGATCTTCATGTCCCTTCCAAATTTCTTCTCTGCTCTTTTTTCTGCATCTTCAGAATTTCATCAAACCCTTCCTGCTCCCCACCGTGCTCAGGGACATCTCCTTTCCCAGCCAGCTCCAGAGGGTGCCTGACCACCAGGCACAGCACGGCTCTCCAGGTGCCTTGGGATAAATTGTGCCCGGGTCCAGGAAAGAGATTTGGGAATAAGTTCTTCTTAGCAGGGCTACCGTCTATTTTGCTCTTCATTGTGATGTTTTCCTCTTTTAGATCCTCTTTTAGATGAGGATCATCTTTGTCCAGAAAGAGGGCAGCGTGTGTGTGGAGGTAGCAGGAGCTCTTCAGCACGTGGCTGCAGGCTGTGTGGGCAACAGGCTCAGCTGTGAAAGTCCAGGCAGCTCCTACGACAGCCTCGTTATTGGAACATGAGCCTAACGAACCTGCTGTCAGATGATCTTTTGTCTCTTTTAAGTAAAGGTAAAGGATCTAAGAAAGCTCTTTCTTGCTCATTCTTTGGACAGAGACATTTAGATTGAGTGCTGCGGCTCTCCCTTGCTACAAAGACTACAAAGGTATTTTTATCTTAATTAGAAACTTTTGGTGGCCTACTTTCTCACAAGCCCTTGTCCAGCCAGCTTGTCATCTCAGTCGTCATTCAGGCACCCTCTAAACCAGACCAGCTGGTTTGACAGCAGTCTTGGCACCGCGCTACCCAAGGGCTCCCGCACACCGGACCGAGTGGGAGCATCAGCCTTCAGAGACCAGTTTGAGAAGGTCCTCGGCTGACACGAAGAGACCGCAGCAGAGCCCCGCGCCTCCCCCCTGAAGGCTTTGTCATCCTGCTACGGAGAGGGAAAGGCTCGCTCCCTGCTCCATCGGCATATGCCAGCCAAAGCCCCGCCACTTGTTTCTCTAGGCTAATGCAGCAGGAGCAGCCCAATTCATTTTGACAGAGCAGTTAAGTAAGTGGCACAGATTTCACATGTCAGCCTTCGCCTGCCTAATCTGAGAGTTATCCCATAGCAAGTGACTGGCGAGAAGGTTCAGCATCATGCGGTGACAGTAGTTAGGACGCTTCAAAGCATGTGCTGCTAAACTAAGTGTTTTGCTTGTCTGTTTTACACTGCCTGGATCCAAACTCAAAGGACTTCATATGCATGCAGGGCTGTGGAGACCGATTAGAACAAGCTTCCCGAAGTGTGGACTTCTGCAAAACCTTTAGTATATCCATGTACACAGATCCCCATATCTGTCAGTGGTAATTTTCCCCTGTAATTATTTTTTTCTTTACCAAAGGAAGACTTCTCTTCCTTAGCCCTGCTTTTTGGAATAGTTGAAAAGAAACATGTTAGCAGAGCTTCCTTAGCATTTAAGCTGGAGAAAGTGTCAAGGCTTTAGCAGCTTGGTAAATATCATTTATTTAGCTGACTCCTGCTATTGTGGTATTTTTCAGGGCCCTGTGGGCACTGATAAACTTTAATTGCCTTGACCAGCCTCACCTGATGCCTCCACCCACTCCCACGGGCCCAGGAGCCCATTTTAAGCTCAGCTAGGAGCCCTAACTCCTTTCTGTGAGCTGCGCTGGGGGATGCTGGTCTTCAGCTGGGCTGTGGACCCACTGATCCTGACCCACAGACTGACTTCCCCGCTTGACCTTGCTGCAATACTGCCTTATAACCTGGGCTCTTGATTGGACCTGGCTACCGTTTACTGGCTCCTCTTGCCCAGGTACTGTGGAAATGTGCTGTGGCTGGTGAGGGGCCTCCTCCCCACCATGGCAGCTGCCCCACTGGCCATGGTGTCCCTGTCGGCTCCCTCTCCCTTAGAGAGCAGCCAAGCCTTGCTGCTTTCTGACAATATCCATGGGCTTGATAATCCATGTAATCACACCCAGCTCCTGGGAGGGATGACATTGTGGTTACCCTTACTTTGGGTACGTGAAGCACAGCTTCTTACTGAGTCACACAGGGTACCCAGAGCAAGGCGCTACTCTATCACTCCTCCTTCTTAGCAGTATATTTGACCTGTTTATGGTACAGGTAAGGTGTGCTAATGGTGCAGGTGTGCCACTGGGTCTACAGACCTGAGAGGGAAAGGATCAGAAGAAATGACTCATGGCAGCTCCCTTACACCAGTGGTATTGGTGCCACTGTTTCTGGAATCTGGATAAAGCTAAACCCAACATGTCATAAGTGCTAATTGCTGTGTTGTTTATCGTAAGTGGGCTTGGGTAAATAAAGCAACTGCAAAGAGAACCCATAAAAATGAAAGGCCTGGCTGCACAATAGAGTAGTAGACAAGTATTTATGTTGCTAGTGTCTCAAAATTCCTGCAGTGGGAAATCAGCTACCAATGAGAATAGCTCTTATTGAATTTTCCTAAAAGAATAGGTATGAAGGAGGGATGCTTCATGCACATGTAGCTGGTGTGACAGTAAGGTATGATGATCGTGCAAGTACAACGTCCATGCTATAGGAATGGATGCAGGATTGCTTGTGTCAGCTGAAGTTGAGTCACTGCTATAGCGTGTTGCCTTGAACAGGGTAACTCAAGAGAAAGTAGCTATGAGTAACTTTTCACTCCATTTCCACCACAAATCGTGCAGCATGCTCCCAGTAGGGTGCCAACATGCTCACACCACCAGGAGAAGCCACATTTTGCTGTCTCTGCACTGTTCTTAAAATCAGTCCACCAGTCTACAATTTTCCACCAGTCAGTTGCTGAACTCCCTGAGTATTCCTATAATCCTTGATGGACTCTTATTTGGAGACACCCCTTTCCTTTCTTGTTACTGGGACACTAGCAGAGTACATGGAGAGGTGTCACTGCGATTGCCCATCTCCTACTGGCTCCTGTTAGAGCTCAGTAAATCCACAAGCCACAGCCCTGGCAATTAAGGTACCAGGCTAGTAATTTCTGGAGGAATGTGTTTTTATGTGGTGGTGTGACATGAAGTCCCTGTATCATGCAGTCACTGTGGCCCACCTTGAGAACAAATACTTTCAAATTATCTCCTCTTTCACTGTCATTCAGGTTTATTCCCCTTTTTACAGGAACAGGAAAATGCTCTTTTAAAATTACTGATAAACCTGACTACCTCTGTTGCTGCTAACATCTCATGGTAGTAGAATATCTTAGAGTTAAGGCGGAAGATAATCCAAAGGATGTTCATTTTGCCTGGTGTTATGGATAGAAAGCCTTAGGAAATGTTTGCATCCTATGTACCAGACATGTTTCTTTTGTTTCATTAGATTTGAGGGTTCTGTAGGCATAACTGTTATTCTTCCATGTGAAGTTGTGTTTCCATCAATATTTCACATCTGACTTATTGGGAGATACAGGCAAATATCTTGATTCCACTAAAAAGGGGCGAAAACTGCATCCAGGATTTCTCCACAGATTTCACTGTGCACATTTCTGTTTTTCCTCCTTGCTAACGGATTTAAGCAGAACTGTCAAGAAAGCTCTTGCTGATGTCATACGGTCCTGACTCAAAAAGTTCAGAGACATCTCAAAAGTTTGTTGTTGTTCAGATCAGGACTTCCATTTGTACTACTCTGCTCAAGTCAGTAAAAGTATTTTCCTTAACAAAAGAACATAAACTCTTATTTTGGCAGATGCAAAAAGCCTTCTCAGCCTTCAGGCTTTCCTATTGTAAAGTCCAATTGCATTAGGTAAATTAGGAGAGCTAACAGAAAATGAGTATCACATTTTAAAGAAGTACAAAGAACAAAACAATAAATTGTTACTGTGCATAAGTTAATATTTAAGGAGCACATCTCAGGCAAGGCAAAGTCATGATCAACGCCAAAGCGGAATCTCCCTAAACTTTTTAGTAAAGAAATTAATAGAAACCTTGTGCTTCTGTTAGTTTTTCTTTTTCTGAAATGTTTGGGGTTTTTGTTGTGTTAATATTCTTTCCATGATGGTGTCTATGTGAGAACTGGAGATAAAATAAGACAGATGTACTGACCATGGTTACCAAGGGAGCAGTTTCCTTAGCAATGGCAAAGCAGTTGTCAAAGCAGTCAATGTTCTTCTCTCTCTCACACGACTTGTTTTTACTAGTTTGCATAGCTTGGTTATACAAACAGCTAATTGTAAACACCTCTCCCAAATTTCCGGGAGCAGGCAAAAAAGGCCTAGGTGGGTCATTAGTCAGATGACCCTAACCTGGCTCACCTTCAGTGGCTACCTGAACTTTTTCTTTTGTTTCATCATTTTTCATAAAACATTCACTGTCTGAAGAACATGAAAGTCATCCAAATGGAAACATAACCACATATTGCACACCCAATAAAAAAGATATGGAGGTGGGTGAGTAGTATAAAATTGCTACCTGTCCAAAGCACCAGTCCTTTCCTCTTAAGGGTAAAGATGGCAGCTAAAATAATCCCTATAAATAGGTCTTGTAACTGCCTGCATGAAATGGTCATTATCTGAGAGTGGAAATCTGATCCTGCCATCCTCACTGGGGCTGAAGAGTTGGTTATGATGCACTATAACACTTATTGCTCTCTATGGGTGCTTCTGGTGGTGGTGATAAGTGTGCGAGGTCACCGGGCCGCATCCAGAATTGCCCAGCTGAGGCCATTACCCAGCGGGTGGCCATCTCCTCCCTCAACACATGCTGGGAGCTCAGCGCCCTCTCCGTACCCTCGCTCCCAAAGCCCATTCAGGCTCCTAGGGACAGCAAGGAGGTGAGATGGGCTCATGCTGCTGTATGGAAGGTATCAGCTCTAAAAGAATGGTAGATCTCATAAAGTAACTCCGGGCACTATGACCAGCAAACTAGAAGATACTCATCCTGAGCAGAATAACACCAAGAAAAACTAGGCAGTGACGAAATTCTTTCCCATTCTGTATTTAAGTTAAGCTCTTAGTTGTAATCAAGCCATGATTAAAAGTGTTGTGTCAATAGCCCAATAATGCAGAGACAGATCTGTACCGTAGTGGTGGTTGTAAGAGGTACAGTTGTTTGTTCTGATGATCAGAGTTAGGAAACTATTGCTCTCCTGCTTCTATTTCCAATCAAGGACAAACCTGTTTCATATCAAATATAGCTAAATTCCTCTGTGCAAATATTTCCAGGGAATTTCTAGTTGCAGGCTAGCAAAGGACACTGAAAGTTACATGCTTTTCTGAAAAGCAATATTAACATAACCCGGTACTATCCACTGGAGTGTCACGTATAGAGAAAATATTGACTAGACCATTTTTGGATTAATTCTGGGTTGGAAAATGCCATCTTGATGTCACTGCTATGATCTGTAATCTTAAGTGTTTTTATTAAAAAACATTTGCTGTCAAATGGCTCCTAAGGGTTTACTGATAATTCAGCTACTCAGTATGTATTCTTCTTCAACCCGTGGCTAAAATTCATACATACTCATTTTCCAACACATCCTTATTTACTGCCTGCAACAAGTACGGATCTTTTTGTTCAGGTTGACTGGAATTTAATTAGACACTGATAAAGAGAAGGAAAAGTGTGGCGTATGTGCACATGGAGCAGCTGATTGCCGCCGCTCCCCCTGCTCGGCGCGGCTCGGTGCCATGGGGTAGGTTACCGACTACATCTGTGCTCTTCCTAGGGGCATTCATTTCATGACTATAATATTCATGATGCAGTACTTGAGGCGAAGTTAGGAGTTTTCTTGAGCTTTGTTTACAAATACTTCTAGCAGGAATCTGACACCTTAGACAGGAAGGCACAGAAGAGGCTGGAAGTGCAACGTTCGGTAAAAGCGTTGCTGGCCCCTGATGTGTGACTTGTGTGCCCTTGCTCACAGCACCCGGACAGGGAGGGGGAGCAGGCAGAGGGTGAGGAGCACGGTGCCACCTATGAATGCTGTAAGCAAAATCTGTCTCTCATCTGCCTTATTAGGAAAGCTGCACGGAAAGGGAGGAAAAAGGCCACGGCATGTTTCTTAGTAATTTCCTCTAGTCCACATCGAAGCAGTTTCAGAGTCGGAGAATCTCACAGTGCTTGAATTCCATAAATCTGCACAATCCTTGTGAAAACCAGTATTTTTGCGTCAAGAAACGTGGGAACAAAGAAGAGAGAAAGGTAAAAGCTGCATGAGATCAAACAATGCTCAGCTAATGAGACACTTCTTCCTTTAGAGGAAATGGTGTGTATGTGTGTAAAGGGGGTGGGGAAGGTATTATTTCTGCTGTGCACAAAATATAAGTGTACAGCTTGGTTTTAAAAAAAAAAAATCTTCTTGGGAATGGAGGGAGGAAAAGCAGAGCAGGGACAGTCATCTAGCTGATGGAAGAAGGCAACAGGGAGGGACTCTGAGATTGCTTTCTGCGAAGAGGCAAGTTTGCAATTTTAATTGTAGGAGGAACACACCCTGAGGTCAACCACAGCACTGAATCATGTCAAAAACCATGGCATGTACAGCTGCCCTCCCATCCCCTCTACAGGCCTTTTACCTTAAAAAGCCAAGGATAAGGAAGGGGCATTGAGTCCCCCAGGAGCGCAGTTTTGCCAGGACAGTCGCCCAGTTCCCAGCCACAGCCCTGCCAGTCCCTAACTCAGCAACCCCTTAACCACCCCGCAGTCACCCCCCAATTACCCAAGTGGCAGCTGTGTGGTTTGCTCGCCTCTGGCTTGAGCTGATTTCTTACCATTATGGTCCCAACCACCTGCTGGGCATTTGATGTAACTTTTCAATTAACATTCTCCGAGGATTTGTAGTGTGTGCTCCAGCCCCAGCCATTCCCACACCCGTCACCCCTGGGCTGCACCGCTGTGACCCTTCCTGCCTCCCGCACAAACACATCAGGCGCGGATTTAACGGCACCCACCTAAATCCCTCCAGTCAGAGGCGTGTAAGCACGTACGTAAAGGCCGTGCAGAAGGGAGGCCTAAATGCAAAAGCCAAGTATTATTGAATGTGACTGGTGCCACTCACGCAGACAGCCACAGGATTACAGCCCGGCAAATGAAGGTTGATGCGATAACTGCACCAGGCAGGAGCAGAAGCGAAGCTGTCCTTCTCGATATCAGGGTACCGCAAACAGTCCAGGAGCGGAGTAAGTTTTGCTGACAGGTTACATAAGAATAAACAAAACTAAAGCAATAAGAATCACAAAGGAAAATCCAGGCCATTTGCACCATGCTGAGATGGTTTTTAGATCTGACATTTCAGCCAAACGCAACTCGCGTTCAATTGCCTGAAGTCTTGCTAGGAAATCTTCGCATCGCTCAGTTTTGTGGTGTTTGCTCCTTTACTTGCATCTTTATTCGGCGCTCATGTGGGAAGGCTGTTGGTTTTGTTTGGGGATTTCCGGGCCCACGTGTATGAAATATTTGACAGTATTTTTGAGAAGGGTTAAAAAGTTCGGGCATTTGCCAAGAGTGAGTGAAAGAGGAAGAGGGGTGAAGTGGAGACCTGGGTTGGAGGGAGTTTTGTTTGTATTCTCGCTCCAGAGCTGAGTGCTCATGGAAAAGGGTTGAGAGGAAAGGGTTCAGCTTTGGCCCTGTTGAGTTTGGGGCTGATGTACCATCAGGTGTGAGAGCTGAGACTGCCAGCAGGTTGGAAGACCAGAATTTAAGAGAAAGAACTGGAATGAAGAGGTGCTGTTAAATAAATTATTGGCAGAAACGGGATAGACAAGTGATCTCAGTCTCTGACTTCAATTTAGAAAGGGGAAGGGATGAGTGAGCTGCAGCAGGGGAGAAAAAAAAGAACTGAAAAGAAGAAAATCTTCAAGTGAGATATCAAATCCGCAGCTTGAGAGAGTGAGGATGCAACAGAGGGGAAAGGAAGATGGGAATAAACTGAGGACAAAAGTGACAGAAGAGAAGGATGATATGGAAAGACTGAAATCCACAAAACCGAATGGTCATTTTAGGGCCTTGTAGTGATGCACGGAAGAGATAGGAAACTACAGAGCAGCTGGCTGTGAGATGGATGTGAGGAGGCCAATACACCCAGTATAGGCAGCTCTGTGAAGGAGGGTCCTGGCACAGTTTGGGGACTGATTTATCAGTTCAGAATAAAAAACTAAATCGGCGTCAATGCTAATGCTAACACAATTCCAGCCATGTGCACAAATTTGTGTCAGGGCAGTATGTTTTTGCAGATTTCTGAAATAAGCAATAAAACCCCATTAAATAAGAAAAACTGTGTCCTCGCCATCACTTGTGCCAAAGGAGCCAATATTCATTTCCAAACTACAGCCAGCCCAGGACAAAGCTATATTAGTGCCAGCCTTCAGTGAGTAACCTTAGAGACAGCGGGAACTCAGTACAGGCCTGTATTGCCATGGTTAAAAGCATACTTGCACACAATGTAAAGCATTTTTTGACATCGTAGATATTTGTTTAT
>VFFE01008908.1:293421-325921 GCA_008921705.1 Burhinus oedicnemus | reverse complement strand
AGAATGCAGATGAGCCCCTCAGCAATGAGGAAATTAGTATTTTAGGGTGAAGCATTTATATAGTTTATTCTATATTTGAACCATAATAAATTACATCCATTTTTTTACAAGAATTATAACTGACATGCTGTCAGAGCTGTACATGTACAGCCTTAGAAATATACATAATACTTTGAAAGCTGTCACATTCAGTACAGTTGTAAACATCACCCTAGGTTACCAAACTGTTATCTTTAGGTTTACTTCTTCAGATAAACCATGGGATCTTCGCACATTTCAACCAGAGAAAAATCAATTCTCCCTCAAACAGTTGCACAGTAATTTACCACCCGTCCTTAACTGCACAGCCTCATACTCGCTTGAATTCCAGTTTGGGGCTGTTTGCAAAATATCCTTGGTCACGGACTTCATAGGTCTGGAGAAACACCAGAGTGACTCAATGTCCTCCCTCGTGTTGGCATTCATCAACCCAAAAGGGCCGCTATGGTTCTAAATGAATGATTTTGCTGAAGAATATTTAGGTGTGTGTAGTACATTACAATGCTTTTTCTACAGTGTCGCTTTTGTAGACAGTTCCTTATGGAATACTTATACTGTGTATAAAGTTATTTTCTTTTCATAAATTTGTTGAATTGTTTTAAAAATGTTATTGGAGAATGATAGCTTTGTTACGGGATTCTCTAGGAGGGCTCAAATTCTACAGGAATACCATTAGTCTTGATTATGTTCTTTAGGATGCTGAAATAAAACTACTGCAAATGTTACCTAATAACTGAAATTATTTTTACTTTAATCCCTTGTATACATGCTCTTCTATTTCAAAGTAGAAACTAAATGCAAAACAAGTAAGGGTTTCCAACTGGAAATTTAATATAACTAATTAATGAACTCTACTTTGGCCTCGAATGAAGAAGATTTTAAACAGAGCTGTGATTCAGCTGCAGAAAGATGTGGTGAAATCGTGTCACTTCTGCTTCCAGAAGATTTTGGCCAGGATCCTGCAGTGAGTTATCTGCCTGCAGACATCTGCCCCAAAACAGACCCAACGGCTTTGGTGGGACTCAGACTATGGCAGTGGTCCTGCAAGACTCGTTGGGCTGGAAAGTAAGCATGGCTAAATGACTCTAGCATTTGGGGAAAAAAAATGCTTCAACTGCTATTTCCATGTAGGAGAGATGTGAACCCAGTTTTTGTGTCCTGAGGAGAGCCTGGAGCTTGGAGACTGGTGGTATGGTGTCCTGTTTCTGCCTGTCAGGTGGTGCAGGTTGGGGCAAGTGCTGAGCCTGACAGATCCATCCAAATGATGTTTCTGGGTCTGGCCAGAGCCAAGCTTGAGGTCCCAGGGAGCCAGAAGGTCAAAAAAATGAGGCACAACAAACAAGATCAGCTGCCATCTGAACTCCGCAGCAATGGTCCTGGGAACCTGGGTGAAATTCAGGTGCCTGCACCCCACCTCAGCTGGCTCCATCTCCCTTTGGGACAGCCCCTAAGAGCCTGCCAGTACTATCAGGTAATGTCATGTTTTCTCACTTCATGTTGTAGAGGTCTACACCAGAAAACCATCTCCTTTGATGGAGTTGGATGCTTTTCAACCAAAGAGCAGGAAAACATCTTTCCACTCTTTGTAGGTCTATTTATTTGAGGTCTGGTAGTACCAAATGTCATTAGGGGTCCCGCTGTGATGGGCTCTGTCACACAGAGAGAAGAAGAGCTGCCCAGCGCCAAGAGCGCCCACCGCTGCACACAGCAACGCTTACGCTGTTGTTACAGTTCATTTCCTCCTCTCTTTGATCCATCTAAATTCAGCATGCATTATCCTTCTGTTATTTATGTAAATGTTTAGATTAGGTAATATTTTATTCTACAGTGAATGACACCATAATCCTCCTTATTCTTTTCCTTTATCATAAATATTTAGTTTGTTTTTAGCTTGTGGGACTAAACACAACATCGTTTTCATTACTGTGAAATCTTCCCCTTTTCTTCTCCTGCAAGCATCCCTGGTCCCCTGGCAGTACTCTGCCTCCCAGAACATGCTAATATTGCTTGCATTACTGCAGGATTACCACAGTGAAGTATACACTTGGTATTATAATTCATAATGTTGCTTTAAAAGATTAACCACTCCCACGGCTGTGTCTGGTAATTACAGAGCAGACTTTCTTTTTTTTTTTTTTTTTAACAAAGAACAACGTGCACAAAATGACTGGCAAGGAGGTAAGTGTTTGGGGTGTGCTTTGTTTTTCAACCTCAGAGAAAACCGGATGCAAAATTGATAAAGGAGAATGAGAGTGGGTTTTAAGCTGAGATACTTCAGTATATTAGTAATTTAACAGATTTATATGAAGGAGATGGCATCGTCGGCCCCTGGAATGTCACAGACTGATGCAGTGGGCAATTGCCAGCTCAGATGACTTCCACGAACAAATCCAAAATAATTAATAGACCTTCTGGAGTTTTCCAGGCAAGCGAGTGTGCTGGTGAAAGAGCAATAGTTAGTTTAGCCTGTCAAGGTTCATTCTTTTTCAAAACTCCAGTCCTCCCTTGATGCCCTCTAATGGTTTTTCGAAACACCAAAATGTTTTTGCATGAACAACATTACCCATTGTGCTTTAGTTAAATGCATTTCGATGTCAGACATACTCCTGGTTTGAAAACGCCTGCTACCTACCCCTTCCTGAGGGGATCTCCAGGGAGGGTAGCCAGATTGACTTTAATCGGCCAAAGACACAGAATGGGTTCTTAATGCAATAAACCGATCGAGTGTGCAAAGTCACATTAATATGTGGAAACTTGATCAGCTTTTATTAAGGGATCAGGAAACGGTTTAATTGCTGAGTGACAAGAGCATGTGTTGGTTTAATTGCTTGTTTGTGTTTATTGCAAAGCCTTGGGGAACATGGTAATTCGTCCCATTGTTGTTTGAAAATGTGGGTCTGGCACCCAAACCAACTGCACATGACAGACACTGGTCTTGTACCAAGTGTTGTTTCATCAACATTTACCACAGTCCCGTTTGGCGAGGACAACAGCCCTTTGAGCAACAAAGCGGGATTCTCCTTCCCGTCTCTCCTCGCTTGGCTTGGCCAGAGCCAGCCATGCTGTGAGAAGGTTGGAAATTTTGTACTTAAATGAGGAGTCGCTCACCGTCTGTTAAATGAAAGTAACATTTAAAGGCTGCTGCATGGTAGAGCAATACTTAACGGATTGTTCTGTCTTTCACAGTGGGAGATGTAATGGTTGCTCGCTCCTACAGAAAACTCCTAAAAGATCTCAGAGCCTGAGGCAAAGTCCGTTGAAGCTGTCGGTGTCTTTCCGTTCATTGGACTGACCTTTGATCAGGCACTAATGCATAGCGATAGCTTTTCTATACCTTTTCTGAATGGGGTTTTAGCGTAAAATTGTTCCCTGCTGTAGGATTGAAGCAGTCCTGGGGACAGATCTGCTTTCTTGGCTGGAGCTGGCCAGAAGTCTCGATGGTACAAAGAGGCCCAGCACTCCATGCTGGGGAGAAGTATTAGGTTTGCTATGAATTTACATGAAAAGTTCTTACTTAGCAATCATTCTAAATATAAAGTTTCCTAAGATACTACTATTTCTTTCCTCCATATTCTTGCCTTACTTTGGAAGGTCATTCTTCTATACGGGAGCACCAGCAGGAAATGCTTTCCCTCCTGTTTTCTCTAAATTAGCCATTTTAAATACTTTCTTGATGGAGGAGGATAGAGTGTTGCTGATGATTAGAATTATAACTGGCTTTCCAGTTCAGTATCTAGCACCGTCAAATGCATCTACTTCTGTAGATGGAGCCTAGGAATAGCCGTATCAATATACATTACAGGCTTGTCATAACTCACTCATTTCCTATTTCAAACTGGAGGAAATACACTTGAACATATCTGTTGTATCTGTCAAGACTTCTCATTTGTCAAACTATTAGTGGTCCCTCTGTCAACATAAATAAATCTGTCCATAAATCTTGACAGGTATAATCATTTGTTGCATTTGAAAGGCAAGTCTCTAACATTAGACCCCTTTTGATTCCTAACATGATTATCTTTAAAGAAAGACATTTCAGATGCCTTCTGAATCTGGCCTCTGTCAAATGATTTCTTCGCTCTTGCTGAGTTATCTACTCTTACGAAGTAAGCAAAGGCATAGTTCCTGCTGTCAACTCTCTTGAAGACCACACGAATCATTGGCATCATAGCAGCTCTGAGGCCCCATCCTGCAAGCATTTATGTTCCTGTTTGTCAGACTAGGCTCCCAATACGCTTATTGTTTCTCATTCCTATTCTGAGCCATTCTTCTGGCACCAGTTGTCCTTTTTTTTACTTTTGGGAAGCTATCAAAGAGCATTCTTTGAAGGTATTCCATCCGACGCTGCTGATCTTTTCAGCACTGTTGCCATTGGCAAACAATCCGTACCCATACAAGAGAATTAAGCCTCCGAAATGGCCATCTAAATATGGGCTAGCATAACTTAAGATTGAATTCCATAATACCAACACGTGCTTTGCAAGCTCCCCTGCTGCTCTGGGGCACACTGAGCAGCTCCAGCCTTACAAGGCTCTCCAGACAGATATGAAGTGACCTTGTTTCTGTGCTCAGTGGCCTTATGTTAGTAATTTTGCCTGCCTGATTAAGTTAACAGTTATCCAGCATTCACCAAGCTGGAATGTGAAGTTGAGGGTCTTTGGCCAGAGTTCAGTGTCTCAGCAGACAGCTCTGGCATATGACCCAGAAACTGGTCAGTGCTTAAGTGCCAGAAGACAACCAGCGAGTCCACAGATAGCATGGCTTCGTAGCATTCCCTGCCACACCGAAAACCTAAAGCACATGCTTTTGCAAATAAGAATGAGTCAGGAGGTTGCTAGAGCTGGGTTTGTGGGAACTGCCCAGTAAAGAGTGGATCCCCAGGGAGCTCGTGAGAAGCCAAGGTGCTTGGTACCCAAGCACCTGAGGTGTCCTGGGCATGCCCAACTTACACAGCCATGGGAAATTAGCTAGTGAATCCTGGAGGATCCCAAGTCTAACATTCTCCCTTCAGTCTTCTGACAGTGAAGAAAGGAAAACTCTAGTGTTTTTCATAAAATGTATTTAAAGTTCTTAATTTTCCCTCTTTCAACTTTCCACTCCTTCAAATCATTTGTGGTTTGCAGCAAAGATTTTTAATTGACAGAATTTCAACTTGTGCTCTAAAGAGACTCATTACTTCACAGGTTCTTTAGCTTCATGGGGCCTTGAAGCCACGTGGGATATTTCCTACTTTCTTCAATGGATCCTTACGACTGAAACTAATTTTTCGATGAGCTGCAGAAGAAGTCTGCATACCAAGAACAATTATTTCAGAGACAAACCCTTTTGGTCCTGACCTTGTGATGCTTTGAATAGGATGTCCAGATATAGTGTCAAAATGCAGCTGTTAGATAAGGTTCCCATTTCAATCACAGTTTTCGATGCAGTCAGTTATTAAACAGCTTTTTTTTCCATGTCAGGTCACAATTCAGGATAATATTTAATTGGAGCGGACAATATGGAAGAGCCATAGGCATCTAGTTTATGGGCACACAAGTCTATGGGGCTAGAAGGGATCCACCCAAGGGTACTGAGGCAGCTGGTGGAAGTGCTCACCAAGCCACTTTCCATCATGTATCAGCAGTCCTGGCTAACCAGGGAGGTCCCAGTTGACTGGAGGTTAGCAAATGTGACACCCATCCACAACAAGGGCCAGAAGGAGGATCCAGGGAACTACAGGCCTGTCAGTCTGACCTTGGTGCCAGGGAAGGTTGTGGAGCAGGTTATCTTGAGTGCCATCACATGGCACATACAGGACAACCAGGCGATCAGGCCCGGTCAGCATGGGTTTATGAAAGGCAGGTCCTGCTTGACTAACTTGATCTCCTTCTATGACAAGGCAATGAGCTTAGCAGATGAGGGAAAGGCTGTGGATGTTGTCTACCTAGCCTTTAGTAAAGCTTTTGACGCCGTTTCCCACAGCGTTCTCCTGGAGAAACTGGCTGCTCATGACTTGGATGGGTGCACTCTTCACTGTGTAAAAAAAACCCAAAAACTGGCTGGATGGCGGAGCCCGAAGAGTGATGGTGAATGGAGTTCAGTCCAGTTGGTGCCCGGTCACAAGTGGTGTTCCCCAGGGCTCAGTACTAGGGCCGGTTCTGTTTAATACCTTTATCAACGACCTGGATGAGGGGATGGAGTGCACCTTCAGTAAGTTTGCAGATGAGACCAAGTTGAGTCGGAGTGTTGATCTGCTTGAGGGTAGGAAGGCTCTACAGAGAGATCTGGGCAGGCTGGATTGATGGGTCGAGGCCAATGGTGTGAGGTTCAACAAGGCCAAGTGCCGGGTCCTGCACTTGAGTCACAACAACCCCATGCAGCGCTACAGGCTTGGGGAAGAGTGGCTGGAAAGCTGCCCAGTGGAAAAGGACCTGGGGGTGCTGATCAACAGCCAGCTGAATATGAGCCAGCAGTGTGCCCAGGTGGCCAAGAAGGCCAACAGCATCCTGGCTTGTATCAGAAATAGTGTGGCCAGCAGGACTAGGGCAGTGATTGTCCTGCTGGACTCAGCACTGGTGAGGCCTCACCTCGAATACTGTGTTCAGTTTTGGGCCCCTCATGACAAGAAAGACATTGAGGTGCTGGAGTGTGTCCAGAGAAGGGCAAGGAAGCTGGTGAGGGGTCTGGAGACTTGTGTCTTCTGAGGAGTGGCTGAGGGAACCGAGGTTGTTTAGCCTGGGGAAAAGGATGCTGAGGGGAGACCTTATTGCTCTCTACAACTATCTGAAAAGAGGTTGTAGTGAGGTGGGAGTCGGTCTCTTCTCCCAAGTGACAAGCGATAGGACAAGAGGAAACGGCCTCACGTTGTGCCAGGGCAGGTTTAGATTGGATATTAGGAAAAATTTCTTCATCAAAAGTGTTATCAAGCATTGGAACAGGCTGCCCAGGGAAGTGGTTGAGTTGCCATCCCTAAAGGTATTTAAAGGTGTGTAGACATGGTGCTGAGGGACATGGTTTAGTTGTGGACTTGGCAGTGCTAGGTTAAGGGCTGAACTCGGTGATCTTACGGGTCTCTTCCAACCAAAATGATTCCATGATTCTAGATTGCTATACCTACCTGGTAGCCTAGGAGTAAGGGAGTGAGTTCAGTTCTTCACTTCAAGGCAGGGAATCTAGAGAAATATTTAGTTAAATTTGTGTACCAAATCTGTTTTAGTTAAAATACTTAGAAACATTTAGTGAAAGAGGACAGTTGTCTATCGACTTGCTGGCAAAACACGTTAGGACTCTTGGTTTGTGAAACTTGCTGAAGCCAAGGAGATAAGCAGCTTGCTTTTATGAGGTTGCGTGATCTGGGGCATGTACCAAAAAGCAGAACACAAGTGCATCTGGGTTTATATCAACATCTGCATGTGTTGATATCATTAGAGGGTCTGCAGGACTCTGCAGCCCCTAGGTGAGAGCTTCTGAGGGTCTGAAGTATGGAGGTAGATGACTAGATTAATCTACGCCCTGGCCCTTTGCATCTGTGCCTATCAGTGCTCCCTGTGTAACCACCATCCCTAGATCTCACCACTGCTGTTTCTGGTTCCCGTTTTCCAGGCCAGGAAGGATGCTGAGCTCTACAGCTTCCTTTTCTGTTGACTGGCAAGATGGTACTTTGTGAGGTAACTGCTGTTGCCACCAACTGCAAAGCTCGCTGCATCTAGAATGTAATGACACCCTCCGAGCCACTTCTTTTATGCGTTAACCTACTTGGAAACAGAGGCTCATGTGCAAATTCCCTCTGTATTTTGTGGAGACTGGAACATAAGCCAGATCTGAGCTGAGTTTCCCCCTTCCAAGAGCCAGCTGAATCAAAATCCCCTGATGCAGACATCCCCAAATTTTATGGGTGCAAAAGATATCTTGATCCAAATTTTGCAGTTTTCTCCCATCTCTGCTTAAAACATAAAATGTATGTTTTTAGGGAAAAAGGATATAAACATCTTGTTCATGTTTGAGCTGAGAATGTCTTTTTTCTGTAGGCTGTCAACACAACTTCAAATGCATGCAGCCTGTCCAATCTGACAGACAATTTGCATATTTGTGGAATGCTAACGCCAAGTTACTGTATACATTTGTACATGAAAGCATTAGAAAGTTTGAAGGATTAAAGGTGGAAATGTATCCCCCTCAGCCTCGATAAAAGATCAAGACAGGCACAACAATAGATGGCAGACGAATAACTGCTGCTTTGTCGTTTGGAACGGCTTAACCCAAAAATAATAAAATCCAAGCTATTTCCTAGGACATAAATAGCTGAGGGCTTTACACGTGCTAATTGCTGGGGCGTTGTTTTAGCCTTTTGAGAGTGTAATGTGGAGTCTGCCACGTTCAGTGTGAGCCCTCTGACACAGCGACCGTCTTTTTCTTCTGCACTAGCTGCGTGTCTGGGACACAGCTAGAGCTCCGAGGGCCGCCCCAACGTAAATGCATTAATGTCGATGTCTAGGGCTGCACCTTCCTCAGCTTGTGCGCAGGTCCTGAAAAGTTCTTTGAGGCCAGATGGAGGTGCTTGGCCCGTACAAAAGTGACTTAGTTTGCAATGAGATGGGTGTCAGGAGGAGCAGCAGCAGGTGCTCAACGGTTTTCCATAGAAAGATGCTTGCTTGGCTGTGTGCGTCAAGATATATTTTGGAGCTTGGCTGTAGACACAGTGATTTGAAAATTGAGACTTTGAGTCTTAAAAACAAAATATGCTAAAGAAAGGTTTTGCATCGTTCCTCCTAAGGATCAAAACCTGATATTATTTATTTTACTTGTACTAAAAAATAACCTCAGTAAGATGTTCTGCATTGGCCGATGGATATAATTTAGGACCAGACATTGGCAGCACAGGACAGAGAAAGCAGGAGCTAGTCAAATCTTTCCCCCAGTCTTTGATCCAAAACATGAATATTCCTTTGATTCAGAAAGGGTTTGGCCAGCCTTTTTCGCAAACGGTTGCACGTCTCTGTGCTTTCTGGCTGGGGGAAGTGGAAGTGGCAAAGCCTCAGATACCTGGGAACCAAGAGCTGAAAACTCTCCTGGAAACTTCTCATGGTCTAACGAAATTCCCGGGCCAGCTTCCAGCCTGAGCGGATGCAGACAACCAGCCAAACTGAACCACCAAATCTGTTGAGATTCAGCCGTCATTTACGGAAGAGGACTGGGATTTTCGAGGGAGTTCGTAGGAGCTGAACACCCAAATCCATTTAAATCCCAGTGGCGCTTTTGCTCCTCTTTTTCTTGTACTCCACTGAAAACCCTTGTCTATTCTCTTCAGATATTTCAAAGACCTCAGGCAACACTTTCTTTATAGATACACCTCTCTACCAAAGTTACACAAGCACAGAATTTTAGCTGCAGTTGCTGAAAATGTGTAATTTAAAACACCTACCCAAAAAGCCCCAGGCTACACCAAAACTCTTGACCACAGCGAGCCCTGTGCTGTGACAAGACAGGTCGAACTCTAGGTACCCCAGTTTGAAAACTTCAGCCTTAATGCGTTGAGAAAAAGTATGCTGCTGTTTTAAAGCACATTGCTCAAACGCCGAGATGCCTTTCGACTGGGAGCAGCGTTACACAGCCCATCTCTGCCTGGATGCTTATTCCAACATGGACCTGACAATTCACATGTAGGAAAAGTCCTCTCAGGCATTCACAGTTCTAGATGACCTCCATATATTTGTTTAAAAAATAATTAGGCTTGCTTAGCTTTTGTACTGTTGCATTTTCCTTTTTTTTAAAAGTAGCTTTTCCTGTAGCACTCCCAGGCCAGTACAATGCTGGCTTTTAAAAGTGATTTGTCTGTTACCAGGCAGTTTTAAACTTGTACTTCCTAAGTCCTTGCAAACCAGCAATATAAGGAGACTAAAAAAAAATCTCCTGGGGATTGTTTTTATAGTAACAGTGAAAGCTTAAAATGTTGCAGCGGCAGCCAAATTATTTTTCTTGTAGTGGAAACAATACCAACAACTGGAGTCTACATACAAAACAGTTTAAAGCTACCCATAAAAATGACTAACAAATGAGTGCTACATTTCTTTTTATCATTTACTCTTTATAAAAAGTGGCAGTTTGAAGGCTACTAATTTGGCAAGTTATTTCCCCTCTACAGTCATGGTTGTGCAGTAATTAAAGGATATATAAAACATAGGCTTATACATACTAGTACAGTCTGACATTTTTGTGTGGTTTAGGATAGAGTCCGCTTTCTTTCTCACCCACTAATAGAAAACTAGGTAGACATATGCAAAATTTAGCCACAGGGCAAAGTTTGATTTCAGATAAAATTTTCAAGAACAAGCTTGTGACTAAGGTCCAAGTCCTGTTTACTTTCTGTAACACTCCGAAGTTGTTCAGAATGAGGATGTCCAAAGGTGGGTAGTTACATCAGGGCATGAAGGAGTATTTTCTCCCATGACTAAACAAATGACTTCTTGAGCACAGTTGAAATCAAACATTTAAAATATTATTAATTTCTAATGGTAATTGTTGAGATTTTTTTTAAAGTGGTACGCGGTCTTCTCAGGTAAGTAATTACTTTTTAAAATCTATTACTAAAAATGGTATTTGTTGGCATCTAAGCACCTCGGTCACTCTTCAAAATGACACTTAGGTTCTTAACACACTTAGGTTGGTTTTGAAATCTTTGCCTGATGTTTCATCATCTATTTGCTGGCAGCGGCCCTTTCTATACCTGCAAGTAGTAAAAATATATGACTGTCTGAAAGTAAAGAGCTAAAAATAATACAGGACTCAGTTTAGTCAACATAAAGACAAAATAGAAAACCATTAGTTCATAAAACTGAAATAAGAGAACTTAAAGCTCTGGCTGCAGAGCAGGGAAACGCTTTGAAGGGGATTTTCACCAGTTGCTGGTCTAATTCCTTGTCCAACGCAGTTGGTGGCTGAGCTCCCAGTGACCAGCGTGGGGGAGCTTTGTGGGGCCCGTGAAGAGGTGAGGCATATCCTTGGGATGCTGCTGGAGGTTGGCACCATGGCATGTGTCCCGCTCTGTCCCTCTGCTAGGATGTGCAATGCAGGACCGGTTACTCCAGTCACAAGTATTTTACCTGCCCCAAATGAGGTCTTGAAAGCAAGGGCAAGTATTTGATATGGGGGGTGTGGTTGTGCTCTGAACTTGGTCATTTGTCCTTCAGATTCAACGTGCAAGTGCTTGTCTGTTGAGTGTCCAAACGTTGTAGCTTTATACTTGGAATTTGTCGGGTCCCCCAGAAAAGGAAAAATGGTTCATAGTCTCAAATCTCCCCAAAGGCTGTGTTGACTAATAATTGCCTACTAATTTGCATTAGTACTGGCTATGAGAGATAGACCTAAAAAAAAGAATAAATCCTGGGCCATAAGTTCGAGATTAAGTAGACAACTTTCCAAAACAAAAATGTCTTAGTTCTAAGCACTTTTCAAAATGGCCACCATTTCCGTGAGAAACTCTGTTCAAGTGTATATAAAACATAGTGGAATAATAACATCTCATTTGATTATACAAAGTAGTTTTTTCCTTAGTGTTTTAGTTCTCAAAATTCCCAGAATACACTACATTGAAACTGTTCACTTGAGAAATTAAGTACCGTATGTGATAAGACAGTCATGTGAAATTTTTAAGCTGTCATTAAAAACGATTGTAATTAGGACAAACTATATGAAAATGCTTTAAAATTGAGACCCTGGTGAATTAAAAATTAAGGGGTATATTATGTATTATCATGTTGAAGGGCAGGGATTTACGCGTGTAACTCCCATTAACACTCCTGTGAGTTGCATTCATAAATCCCCATGCCTTGCGATGAGCATCCATCCCCTCGTTTGTTTTTTGCTGAACAACCTCAGCTTTCGCAGCACTCCAACACAATACCTCTGCCTGCGGAGAAGGAGCAAAACAGCAAATCAAAAGTTTAAACTGTTTTGCCTTACAAACCTAGGCCCCCAGATAGCGCAAAATGTAATTCATCTGAGCAGTAGCTGTACTCCCATGAGTAAGATTTACTTATGAAAAGTAACTGTCACAGAGTCTGCTCTTCCCTGCAACTCCTCCCGTGCTTTTCTCCATGCTTAATAACTAGAGGTTGGGCTGCAATCATTTTTATTACGTCTCCTCTAAACGCGGGAAGGCTATTGCTGGGGGTAGGCTGGTAAAAGCAGTTCAGTCGGGAGCCTCCAAAAGGAGCCGCGTTCACGGCAGCGTGCAGTTCCCGCATGGTGAGTCGACGTGTCCTGTAGTGACAGTGGACGCAGGTTAAACACACCTCTCGCCCCGCTGGGGCCGTGGGACTGAGGTCTGAGCAGCAAACAGGAGTCTACGCAGCGGCTACGCTGGCCCTTGGGTCACGGTCGGGAGAGGGACGAGCTGCTGGGCTTTAGGCTGCAAAGTGTTGCTGGTTCACTTTAGTTTAAGTCTCAGGGTAGTCAGTGCTTTCCTTATATCCTCAGCGTAAAAAATTGTGTGTGTTTGTATCTTGGCTTTCATTGGAAAAAACTGTAGCCCTTATTATAGGAGACACTTTAATAAGTGAACCCTAACAGTTGATTTTTATTGGGTTTTTTTTAATCTTGATCTGTATATAGAAATAAATAGTTCTTGTGAAAGGGGTCATGGAATCCGTCTCCTGCTCTCATCATCCCCTCTGCTCCTTTTTACACCCTTGGACTTGGCGATACTGATACCACTAAGGTAAGCCAGTTCATCTGTAACTTGGGGTTTGCTGAGTCTACTAATAGTGCTCAATAGAAATGTCCTATCCTACCGCTTTTATAAACGAACCCATACTACTTCTATTTAAAATACATTAAAAGAATGGTCATATTACTACACTATAGCTTACAGCAAAAAAAACCCAACAAATCACAGCTCGTACCTCATACCTTTCTATGGCATTGCAAAATTGTAATTATATTAATACACTACATTCTTTACAACATATTTTCCTCAGGGGCAAAATAAATAAATCTAAATAAAATAGCTATTTGTAGAGTCAGTACATCTCCTATTTTATTAATTAGCACCTGAGCAAAATGTTTTTCCTCCTTGTTGCCAAGCCAGAATAAGCACTGATGATTTTTCAAGCAAAGTAATGAATGCCAGGTCTATTTCTTTATTGGTACCTGTGGATTCTGTTGTATTGCTTGTTAACAGAGGCAAGTGGGCAATATAACTATTACATCAGGCAATAATATAGAAACCCAGGCAGTTTCTAAGCAACAGCCCAGCACAGATTCTTTCCAGCTATTCTCTAGGATTCCCTCAGACACAGTAAGTGAAGAGGAGTTGGACAATATAGTCTAATTTTGAGAAAGGAATAAAGCATGAAACTGGTGATTTTCAAAATCATATTTTTGCAGATTTCTTACCAAATCAAAAGAGCTAAAATTGAAAACTGTCAAAAACATTTCAGCTCAAGAGCTGCATAAACTTTTCTATTGTTCAGACAGCTAAACAGACACAGCTATTTTTGCTTCATACCTTGCCCGCAAAAATAACGAAAAATAAAGATCATCATAATAATAGAGCCTCTTCAGCTTGCTGGACTGAAACTGGTTTTTGTGGTGTTTCTTTTTGCGGGCTCACTCATCAGCTTAGCCTAAAAGTAAAACATTTTTTGTCTGTTCTGTATGAATTCCATGGTGAGTCAAATCTGGATGCTGATGGAAAAATTCGTAATAAATCATTCTGTTTAAGCCATATAGACTCTGTGTGTGTGCGCACATAATTTTGTGTGTACACGAGATAAAAAGGTGTATTTGAAAGCAATGTCACTCTCGGATGTCACTAGCTGACACAATTTCTTAGCCTACACATTGCATATTGTAAAAAGGACATCTGCTTTATATATAACTGGGGATTCAATGAAGCAGCAAAGCTGGGATCTTTTTTTATTATCCATAACTTTCCTTGCAATGGACCAATCCAAGCTTGGACTCTCTCAGTATTTGGAGAACATTGTTTCCACGCTTTGGTTCAGTCCATTATGGCACTCTGTGTCAAGCTCAGGTTTTGAGCCAAGCTTCTCTGAAGGATAGCGCTCTTTCATCTGAGTACGAATAATATCCTTTCAGAAAACAGTTTATATTTAGAATAAATAAGAACAGACATACATGCACACGCGCATATGCTTACGGACCCAAATGCACACGCTTCCAGGAGCACAAACATGAACAAACACGAAGAAAATATTTTAAACCAGATGTTCTCTGGGTTTGAATGCTCCATTGGTTTCCATACACCATGTAAGGTTCTGGTCTGCTAAGGGAGCAGAAGCAAGTTCGACATAGGAGCCGGCAGTTTTACCTTGCTTGGGAGGTGGGAAGTGGTGCCTTTCTTCACTGAAGACTTTGACTTTCTGCAAAAAAAAAAAAAAAAAAAAAGGAAAACTGATGACATTTCCGAAACAGAATTCTCTGTTGAGGTATTTGAGTTATGGGCCAAAATACTTTCCTTTTTGGCCAAAAAAAAAAAAAAAAATCAAATTCATTCACAAGACCTATGGTTGCATGCCTCAAGCCTCTTGTTTTCTGGGTTTGTCTCCCCCCTTCTTGTTTTACAGCAGCACGCTAAGAGCGTGCAAGAAGGAGATACGGAATTTCTGGGCACTGGAGGGTGCGTGGCTGCAGGGGCGGGAGGCATCCTGGCACCCAGGCTGTGGCTCCCACTAAGGTATGTGCCTGGGATTCAACGGCTTTGCTCTCTTCTCGCTACCGAGCTGTTCCAGTTTACAGGTGTTAGATATTTTTCAAATAAGCAATAAAATATGGTTTGAGAACCAGACTTTCTGCTCCCTCAAAGGGGAAGAAAAATGTGCATCTCGATGAAAACCCTATTTTCTATTAGAAACCAGTTTTGGTGAAACAAAGTCACCCAACCATACAACTCAATCCACACAATTTCCGCGTGTTCCCATCTGCTCCTCCTTCCCCTCCCCTCCCAATCTCCAACCCATTCTCTGCCTGTCTGATATATGTTGACATGAGAATTAAATCACTAAGAAGTACGAATGCTTTAGCTTTAACAGAAAGCCAGGTTACTATTCCTAGCATGGAAAGTTAAATGAAATCATGCTGTGAGTGAATTCCTATTGATTTCTTAAGGATTGATCAGAAACATTTGTCAAACTTTTGTTTTCTTTCTGTCCTACATCTTCTTTAGACACATAGTTAAACACACTAAGGAACGTTTACATTTTAAAAACGTGTTCTAAGGTCTTTATATAAACATACATGTAATAAAAGTGACTGGTGATTTATATTATCTATATACATTCAGATACTTTATTTTCTAAGCCAAGGTTTTAAAAAATAGGTGCCTAAATTCAGACACCTAAGTCTATGTTTACAGTCTTTGGTTGCCTGATTTTCAAACACGTTACTACTCAGAAACTTGCTTTTCTGTTAAGGTGCCTGGAAGTTCTGGACAAAAATTACATTAGGCTGTTTTGCATCTATTAGAATCAGAAAGGGAAAATTAAAGAAGATTATAAACATACAAAAGATGTAAAGGCAAAAATAAGAAATTAATAAATCCATATTTTTCCCCGACATTTAATTGAAGAGAATGAGTTGCACTGGTATAAGGCACGAGAGTACAATCCAGCAGATTAATGCTCGCTAACTGCATTTGACCTGAAGCTCTCCTTCGAAACATTTGTCTTTTCTCCTTCAGGTTCACACTGAGGCCTCCAGTTTCAAAAATGCATGTGCGCTTCTGCACCTAATGTATATGCGTACTCGGTGTGACTGCATATGGAAACGGAGCACCCACGCCAGCAGTTTTACAGCTAACCGGCTTTTCGCATGTGCGAGTCTCTGAGGGTTGTATGCTGTTGGGGTAATTGCGCGTGTAAATCCAGCGGGCAGTCACACACACAGCTATAACATGTACAGCTGCGTTAATACTTTTTTTTTTTCCTTTTAAACCAACTAGCAAAAGCAAGTGAGAAAAATGATACGGGTTTAGACACCTGGATCTTGAAATAACAATAACAGAAAACTCCTAAAAACTGATTATGGATCTTGAAATGATGTGGTTCAACTTTCAAAACCTGCCCCTCCGTTCCCCTCATAAACACAGGTCGCTCTTACATTTAGGCACTGTTAGATTTGTGTTTTTAATTACAAGGAAATCATTTTTTGAGGCAGTAAACATAAACTGATGCTCTTCTAAAATCTAAAGGGAGAAAGTTAATATTAAAAAAAGAAAAAAAAACACTAGGAAGAAATAAATAAATATATAACAAGAAAAAGGTACTGGAGCAGCTGTGTAAATAATACGAACAATGTTAAAGAATAAAAGGAAACTGCCAGAGCCACTTGGGATGAGGAGAGAGCCTAAAATCACTGGTTGCTCTAACTAGGTCTTGCTCGTTGGTCATGCCTGTTTTTTTCTGCCAACTCCGGCTCTGCCTGAGAAGGCACTTTCTTGAAAGGCACCGGAAGACGGGAAGGAAAATGAGGTTATCCCATAAAATAATCTGCTACTATTTGGTAAGGGCACAGGAATAGAGAATGAAGCAATGGTTTAATATTAGGACTGGAAGCCGCATGAAGTAATTAACTGAGCATTTACTTCATTCATCAGTGCAGAGTAAATGTTGAATTGTGTTGAAGTCAATGAAAAAATGTCACGGTTTGGCTGCAGGCTTTGCTGAATGACACCGCTTGCCCATGAAAATGCTCTGAACCTCAAACACCGAGCTATGTTTGTGCACCAGGAGCTCCGGGCTTGGAAGCTAGCAAGGTAAGAAAGGCATCCTCTAATGTCCTGGGGGCAGGGGTCGTGTGGTTTTGGACCTAGTGGGTGAGTTCTCCGTTCTTCATCTGAATTTTGTTACAGTTTTCAAGGCCTTGAAGATAGACTAGGATCAGCAGAGAAGAAAAAACTAAATCAACTGATGCACGTGTTCTTGTTGTTGCTTAGAAGTTACATATAATAAATTAGTACTATAAAATAGCCTGGTTTAGTCTAACTAGAGATCTGTCACTTGCATGTGTAAGGATGTAAATTAAATTTTTGAGACTTTGTTAAAAGACAAGGTCGTAGAAAGAAATTATTAGTTAAATCCTAATGATTGTTATTTGTCAGGTGTAATTCTTACTTCGTAAATGAATGCAAGGCTTTGAAAAGGAGCCAGGGATGCTCCCTTTGGACGGGAGCTCCATATTTCTCTGCAGAGACCCAGTGCAAGGTTGAGGCCATGCTGCTTTGCAGACATCAGCATGCTTTGATCACCACAGAGAACAGAGCCATCTCTAGGGCTCAGGAATTGCCGCATTGCTTTACTCTGGTATTTATGATATCAGTGTGTAGGAAAGATGGGATTTTTGCAATGCTGATACCGGTCCATAACGTGAACTGGATCAAGACCACAAGCAACTCAATTTCCATTAGTGCAAGAGCCGTTCCTTTGTGGAGAAGGACCCAAGTTGCACGTGGACCAGACCTGCAAGGTGTAGAAAGGCTGGGGAACTCATTAATAGCTCCCTTGGCAATCTCATCCCTTACCATCCTCCTGCCTTTCCTGTAACAGGGCTTTGCAGTAGGAAACTCTCCTCCTAGCACTAGCCCAGATCCTGCAATGGTAGCCAGGGTTGCTATTAAACAACTGGACTGAGGTGACACTGCTCCTCAGCTTATTGCAGCATCCGCCCGGTGCAGTATAGCTGCTCTGCCGTGTACCCAAGCTCACATACTGCCGCAGTCCCCACCAATGCAAGCCAAGATACGGCCCTGCTGTTACCTTGGCAAAGCAGCGTAACCCACATAAATGTATACTGAAGTTGTTTTGCTGTCCTGCCGCAGTTGTGATTATTGCTGGGACATGCCAAGCACCGTGAGCCACTGTTGGGCTGGAAGTTGTACAAGAGCAGAGTTACTAGCCCATGGGTCTGACTTACTTAAGCTGGCAAGGAGCCAACGCTCTGCTGTAGATCTGCTGGAAGGCAGAAAAGAAACCTGGTGAAGAAGAGTCTGAAAACACTCCCTTTGTGCCAGTATGCTAAGTAGAAAGTCACTGCTGAATACACATGGGCCAGATCCAAAATCTCTTTCACACTGTGGGAATTTTTGCACTGACTATGATGGCCCTTGCTGCAACCCATGGGCTCTGACCTTCCCTATCCTGTGCAGCTGTACAGTCATCTTTGGGCAAGCAAATTAGGTGCATTATGAGCATGAAATTACCTGCAAGTGCTCTAGAACTAATTTGTGTCGGTGACGTGAACAAAACAAGGTACAGGGGAAAAGAGACAGGATCTGATACATCTACAAGGTAAGTCAGAGGCCAAAACAAATGTAAAGAGTTAGTTTGGAGAATTCTGGAAATACAAAGAAAAGGGAAATAACACCACTTGGGGAAAACTTCCAGGCCACTGAAATCTAGGGGAGTTTAGCCACTGATATCAGTGGGACAAATACAGACATTATATAAAGCACATGAATGTTATGAGATGCAAAGACTTTTAGGAACAAGGCCAAGCTCGCTGCTTCCTTTCCAGCAGATTCATTGTTCCCAGTACAACATCCCATCCACTGATACAGTTGTTGTCCTCAACCTGGTATCGGCCCTTTGCTATCATATTTTTGCATAAAAGTGGTTGCAAAATTACTGTGCCACCTCCTTCAGCAGTCAGGAGGGCTCACACTGGGGGAAGGCAAGTGTTTGTGGAAATCAGTGCCTAAGAACTGAATGCTCCCTGTATGAATTCTTTCTCCACTCTGAAACACCTGAAGCCTGCCTGGTGCCTACTCCGTTTCCTGAACGAGGGCCGTGGGGAGAGGAAAGCCGTTGCAAACTCTGCTCCAGCAGTACTGCACTGTTAGAGGGTTTCTAAGGAAAGTCCAGCCAGCACAAATCAAAGCAGCCTTGTGGGCCCTGGCCCTCACCGGCCACACTGGGCACTACCACAGTGCATGTATTCAAGGATGGTCATGCTTTCTTTGACTTTTAGGTAATACTGTTGACCCAGTGCCTGGGCAACCTTGGTGAGCTTGCGAAGCATTTGCTCTTCCTTTTCAATCATGCTCCCATCTCCCCAGTTCATTAGGACATGGGCAAATGATTATTGCTGCTTCTGCACGATTGATTGACTGCAGGCTATGTCCTTCCCCAAATTTCATCAGGATTTTCTCTGGTTAGTAGATGCTTTATTGCCCTTATTATGAAGTGCAGTTGCTGTATGATGTCAGATAATAGTTACGTTTGGGGGGTTTTGTTTTTCAGTCTCCTTGGCCAAGTCTGAGTTACTTGCTTCCTGACTGAGTTGATTTGCTACCTTAATTTTTAGAACATATTGTTTTAGTCACTGTGTGACTTTATGTGTGTGTGCATGAAAACAAGCAAAAAATAATTATATTTCTAACTGAAGTTTATCTATCTAAATACATGCATAAAGTAAGTAGATGTTTATTCAATAGGGCAATGGTCTTAGATTTAATTACAAGCTGAGTAAATCTGGTGTTCTACATTGCTGTCTCATCCTGCAGCAAGAAGACCTAGAAGACTTACAGAAAGATAAAGCGCCTCCATGTAGCTTTTACCTGCTCATAGCATTTATATCGTTGCAAGATCTGGCAAGAGAGTCAAACACCACATTTTCCCGAAGGTATGTAAAGCATGCAGAACTGACGGAAAGATTAACAAGTTTTCTGCGGAAGGAGCGTACATCTGCTAGGGTGAGGAGAGCCTTCACTGATGTGCCACTTGTAAATGCATATGAACTCTGTAATAGGTGCGGTGCTTTTGCTCAACAGCTGCAATCTTTTCATTGTACCTCTTTTGTTGAATTCAGATAAAAGCACTTCATCGTCAACACATCTAATATCTGTTCTTGTCCCACTTGAAAGGGTCAAATGAAATTTCCCACCAGAGAACAAAAAAGCTGAAGCTGCCTAGTGAGTTTGGGTGGCAACGTGCCAAGAGCGAGGGGAGGAGAGGTAGCGTCTCCGATGCCGCAGCAGAGCAATAATGTCAAGAAGCACGAAAAGCGCTCTCCACAGACATGTGGCAAGAGAGGCAGCGATAGCAGGGCAGCCAGACGTGAGCTACGAAATTGCCTCCCTCCTGAGCCACTGGGGCAGATCCTCCTTCTCAGAGGATTCAAAAGATCAGATGAAGCTATTTGGGGTTGCCGTCTCATGGTGGAGGAGGTCAAGAGGCAGGGGTGCTCAGGCTGGAGTGGGAGTCTGCTGCAGCGGAGAAAAAGCCTCTTGCTGACCTGACGGTCACAGGCAGTATTTCCAATGTACCTGGTTCTGCAGACAGCAAAGGTTCAGGAAGCTGGAGGTGAAGAGAAGATGGAAACTCTTGTTTCTTAGGTCTCTCTCCACTCATGCATTGCCCAAGATGCTGGTTGAAAACTCTATGTCATATTGACAGAAAAACTTAAAAAATGGCTTACTTTTACAATAACAGCACCAAACCGTTATAAAGCTGTACACACATCTTCAGCAGAGTTGCAGGGTATGTTATTGTGTCAAAGACATTTTGGTCCTTTACAGCAAATGCAGTGTCTATAGATTTCTAGGAGCTGAAGGGGGAAGCAGGTGTATCTTTAGCCCATTCAGATGTGCACTTAAGTGCCTGTAAATATTTTGCTAGGTCAGAGCTTCTCTGTGCTAATGAACCCCATGTGCCAAAGTGTCCATTTCCCAGGAGCCTTTACATGTTCTCTCAAGCCTCTGCAGCATCAGTGCAAGATGTTCCACTTTGTCTTGTACTAACCATTTCTCCTAGTGTCTTGTACTAACCATTTCTCCTAGTGTCCCTGCAGAGGCAGCTGCCCTTCCACTGCAGAAAACAAGTTATCCTGATAGCAGCAAGGCCAGTCCTTTCTGCAGGTTGTAGCCCAGCTCACCAGGGACACGGTCCTTGTGCAGTGCTTCCTGATATCTTCCTAGATCCCAAGCCTGGAACGAAAGCCTACAAAAAAGTTAGAGACCAGACGTAATTAGAAATCAGACCGTTTTAATCCTTCAGGATAAAGCTCTTAGCTACCTACAAGCTCTTCTTTACATTATTTGCATAGGCTATGGAATAATAACACCTAGAGAACTGCTGCACTGTAAACTCGGGGAAAGCCTGTGGCCTCACGAGGGCAGGGGATGGGAAGTTAAAGCACAAATAAGGAAGCACCATAATGAAAGACCGTGGAGTAGCCCATCACTAACACCCTCTTCCCATATCAGCAACAGGACTCAGCTATGAGAATAAAAGGGACCTTGGCTGCGAATGACTTAGGGCAGCATAAATATGTATTATGAATTTTAGGCTCAGACATAATTAAATGCCATTTGTCAGATCTATGCTTGTTTTTCATCTCATTTGAGTTTTACAGAATGAATTAACTAACAAATGTGCCTCCAATTCTACCATAACAAATCATTTCTCAGAATGGTTGCCTCCAAGCAGCAGGGAGAGAGCGACTGGGAGGAGTGACCTTCTGCTGTGAAGTTGTCACGTTCCAGCAGAGCCCTGAGTGGCAATGACAGCCTCGGTAATGGGGAGCCCGTAGTGGCCTGGCAGTCTTGTTGATAACTTGTTAATTTATTTAGCGCAGCGGTGCAGAGGCGAAGATCTGGAGTAAAGGGTGGGGTGGGCTGAGCCTCAGGGTTGAAATATGTAAATATTCTGGGTTTGAGGAATAAAAATTACGTTCTTGTTCGTTGTCACTGAATGAGGTTGGTGTCAGGTGCCACTGGCAAGCAAATAGGCAAATGTTTGTACCAATGCAGACTTCATTAAAAAAAAAGATACAGCAAATGTATGGTCAGCGTGTGCATAGTTTGGGTAACAGAGCAATAAATGCACACCGAGTGACTGTCGTTCCGAGCGGGGAGAGTCATAGGATGAGGAACAAATGGTCTGTTTGCCTTCAACAGGCAAAAGGGAGAAAGAATTAGAGACCATAGGTGAAGAAATCCTTTCATTGCAGTTTAACTGCATCTTGAAGAGTTCTCTCACTTTGTTCCATGACATTAAAGCAAAGGTCGTCTTTATACTTAGCAAACTATTATAGCAAACGGATGGACTTGTTAGCTAGAACTTAGCTATAGTTTCTGAAGTGTTAAGAAGTGCTCAGAAATTTGTGGGTGATGCATACGTCAAAGGATCTGACATCTCTTCCAAGTGACAAGCTCCTTCCAGACACCAGATCCGTTCGTCATGGCACAAAATGGACACCCAAAAAATCAAAACATTCATTTTCCTTTTGGGCAGTCTCACGTGTTGTCCCTAGCAGAAGGCCTTCTGCAGCTGTATTCTTCATGCTGTGTAGGTCATAAATTTATATGAAAGTTGTTCGTCATATCAGGTCAATGAAAATATGCAACAAATGCTCTAAAGAGAGCTGGAAAGCAACTTAGGTAAACTGGTAAATCAGACAAATGAACCTGTTAAGAGTTGTCCTCTGCACAGCTCTGCAGACTTTATCCTTAAAATATCTTAAAGAAGTTGGGGTAGAAAGTATTTAACAAATAACGTGCTGTCATTTGAAAAACAAAACCAGATGGTGGTGTTAATGTATCCAGTGACTTAAACATAATGCCATGTGTCTGCAGGAAAACAATAACCCCCACACAGCACAATCCTGCAAACCTTTAAGTCATATACACTGAGGAGTTCTCTTATGAATGGGAAGAAAGAAACAGCACCCTGCGGCCCGTTGTCACTAGGAGTATCGGTGGCAAGTGTTGGATCTCCACCATGAGCACAGCCGTTCGCGTGGCAGGCCGAGAAGGAAAAGTACATTTTTCTCTTGCCCAGTGTGGGAAGCGATGCCGCGGGCCCTCTGCAGGCACGCCGAGCTGCGGTCACGCTGTCCACGTGTGCTGCCCCATGGGCGTTGAGGGAGCCTGGTCAGCCACACATCTTCTTTTTGCTCTTTGCAGGCCCTGCATGTACCGCTGCAGCTGAGCTGCATCCCGCACGGCTTCTGGGGGACTTGGAGTGCACACCGGACACCTCTGCTCTTGACGTCAATGCATGAACGTGCGCGAGGAATTTCCCCTGAACATTTATTATCCCTAGTACCATAGTCAACAGTTGGCTGGGTAACTGAGCAAATTTACTTGAACTTTTTATTTCCCAGGTCTTATTTTTCTAAGGAAGGCAATAAATCAATGACAGGAAAAGTACTCACCAGGCAGAAATTGGGTAGCTCCATGACTTAATCAGCACTGATTAATGCCGGTCGGGAATCTATCTCTGCATTTCTTTGGAATACATTTTGGAAAGTCTAGTAGTTCCTAGCAGAGTTTTGCATGAAAAATTAAATTACTTTCATATTCCTGTCTGTCCTTAACTAGTAAGTTCCTTGAAGCTCACACCATCTTTCCCTGTAGGTATGTACGGGCGCTATGCGGACCACTGCTCCCTTGAGAGACGAAGCCAGGATTTCGGTGATTGCTGGAGAGCCCAGCAGCAGGTCTGGGTGACAGGCAGCGGAAAAGCACCGACAGCCCCAGCCAGATAAGATGCTTCTCTTCCTCTCTGGCTGTAACAAACTGAAAACGCCAAAGATGCGTCAGAGAGAAGCAGCCAGAGGTAAGGAGAGGGAACGGAGCTGCGTCAGAAACAGCCCTTCTTCTGCAGGGGTGGAAGAGGAGCCGTGACTCCCCGAGGAAGGTCAAGGCCGGCCAGCAAACAACCCGGGCAAGGAACCCCCAGACGGGTAAACAATCCAGACATCTGGTGAGATCCCGGCATCGCTGCAATCAGTGAGGTTTTGGCACCGACTTTGACATTGCCAGGATTTCCCTTGTAATTAGCAGCGTGCAGCCCGTCTGGGGAGGATGTTCCCTCCGGAAAGCTGCTGGAACTGGGCTGCGAGTTGAGCTTCATTTCTGTGAAGCAAAGAATAACACTTAGTTAGTCTCTGGCCCCCCAAGTATGAGAAAAATGCTAACTTGAACTCAACAAGCATTAGGTGCTACTGATAGCTCTAATGTCTGGCTGGGTTGCTGCCGAGATTTTTTAGGTGCTAGTGAATGGCCCCCAGCACAGCCATCCGTGGGACAGACGGGGAGCAGCCAGGAGAAGGGATTCAGGGCTCGATGTATGGCAAAGGGATAGTAAACTTCCGAGCATGCAGAAGCGTTTGTGTACTCTTCGTTAGCACCAGCAAGTTATGAGTCAGGCAAATGAAAACAGTGTATGATACAAGACTCAGACTGGTAAAACTATCAACAGTAATAGATATTTCAGCTTCTACACTGATCCAGCCACACACACGCACAAAATACCTCCACAATAGGGTTTTTCTTTTTAAAAAAAAAAAAAGAAAAAGAAAAAGAAAAAATCAGTGTTGTTAAAGACCTCAGCTACCTGTATTTGAAGATCGTTGTCTGAAAAGATGAAAAACATACATTTTCATTTCATTTCAGATTAGCATGGTAAACAGCTAGATCTGTTCTTTCAAGTGGAGCATTCAGCTCCATTTGTTAGCTTTGTTGCTGATATTTCACCTCTCTTTTATTTACTTAACATAGTTTGACAAGAAATTCTCAGTGAGATAAAATATCTACATGAAAGACTGGCTTGGGGAACAAGTCCAGAGGTTTTGGTGGGACAGAATCAATTATTTACGTCTTTGCCATTTTGGACTGCCTCCATTCCACAGAAAGCACTTGCTAGAGCTACCCAACCAGCTGAACATTTTGGGTAGAAAAATACATTCTATTTTTAGAAAAAAAATAAACTGCAACATCAGTGTAAATCAGGATTGCACCCACTTGTGAAAAAAAAGAATCAAACCCCAAGTGATGGAAGTTATCACCCTGTAAAACAACGCCCCCTCCCCAGCCAGGCAGGATGGCCCCTGCTGCGAGGAGCTCCCAGTACAAAGCAAATTAGCAAATGTTCCTGTTGCTTTTTGCCACACAAAATTAGAGAAACTGTGTAGAAGACAGCTTGGTTTCTCCTGAACAGCACAGCAGAAATGATCCTTACACAGCAAGCAGCTGGTGCAAGGAGTTTCTGAGGCTGAACTGAGGCAGGTGATGGAGGACACCTACGTTCTTCAATAATTATCACAAAGAAAAATTGCTTACCTGATCTGGATGGTTCAAATACATAAAACAGAGCACTTTCACATACAGCCCATTCCAGCTCAAATCAGCACTCATACCCTGAAGGGACCCTGGTCACTGGAGTTTGCTATGTCTCGGCGGCGTGTGATGGGACGATGCCTAACATTAATTTAAAAGCAGGCACACGCGCTGTAGCCGAAGGCTCCCAGGCAGCAGGTACAGCAGCGCGGTCCAGCTCCTGCACCAGCAGCACAGTGAGTGACAACGGCAAGTTTTTACCATCTGAGAGCACTTTGTCAGTCCGAGGTCAATGAGAAAGGATAAAGAATATTTAAAAAGACATAAATAAATAAGGTAGAGAAATGAGAGGCAATGGGCAGTGAATTTAAAAAAAAAAAAAAAAAAAAAAAAAAAAAAAAAAAAAAAAAAAAAAAAAAAAAAAGAGAAACCAAAGTACACTAAAAACTTACCCAAAGAAAAAGCCAGGCCTTCATGATGTTCCCGTATGAGCCTAGGTGAAATCTCCCCCTCACTTTGATGATGGCGGATCAGGTCCTTAGGAAAAGGGGGAAGTTTGGACATATCGAAAAGAAAGAATGTGCTGCAAAGTGAAGGAAAATAAGTGAGCAGTGCCGTACAAAAATAACGATTCAGTAGCTGGTAGGCAATATTGTCATCTCTGCACACATCCAAGGACTTAAATGACCCACTACTCTGGCTGAGGATCTGCTCCATTAATAATAAGAAAGAGCAATTTAAACTATGGCTTTTTTCATTGTGTTTTATACAGGTTTGGGGAATACGTTATCAAAGGCTCCAATTCTGGCCAAAGTCCACAGGCATCATCACCTGTGGTCAGGCCCTGGATAGAAAGATCAGAGCTATCTTTGCGTAGCCCTACCACCAAAACCAGATCAATCAGAAGTAACTCAAAAGGAAATATTCTACAGGGAACAGATGAAGATGCGTTTAGAGGAAATAATCCCCATTCAGGATGCCATTATTAAAAGAGAGAGATAACTATCAGAGCTAAGATATGTCAGGGCAACCTCGTTGACATGGGACTGGAGAACTTCTACTGTAAAAGCAGAGAAACTAGGTCAGTGCTTTTTGAAGAGAGGAAAGCTCAGGGTGGACATCATTATTTTATATACAATTCTAAGGGGAATAGCTAGGAGAGATGTCAGAAAACTAGTGTCAAATACAGGAACAAATGGACAGGCTCTAAGCAAGGGAAATGAACAGAAACTAAAGGAGGCTGGAGCTCGAGGGACATAAACATTTCTGTACACACTAAGTAGCTGATGCAGGGACTGGGTTACAGAAAGGGCTAGTAAGAGCAACCACTAAGGGTGTGGGAAAGGAGAAGCTTTGTGGGGTACAGCCACCTGAGAGCAGACAAATCTGTCTCTTGATCTTGGTCTGTCCCTAGAATTGCCTGAGTTTCAACCTCAAAATTACTTCGAGATTCACATATAGTAAATCTCTGTGCAAGCGCGATAGATTGAAGTGACAATTCAGTTTATCACTTGAAGATAAAACTCAGAACAGCATTTGCGTTCTAATTCTATTAATATAAATGTAATTACAAGGGCTAATTCCAATTCAAACGTTAACTTATAAGGGTTGGTGGAGGTAGCAGCCTACAGAGAAAGAGACGATGCTGGAATCCCTGATCCTTACATCTGATCAATAGTTCAGTGTTAATAGACTTTATTTATGAATTGGAGCATATGGTTCAAAAATGAGCTTAATAATTAGGTTGCATGTGTCTATACACACACTTCTCTAAACACTACACTATTTGCATGTTACAGTTGTCTCAAAAGAAGAAAGAAAAGGCTCTCAGTGGTGTTGTAACAGATTAGAATAGTCTTTATTTCCAAAAGAAAAGTAGAATGCTAACTATCATGCAAGTGCAAGCCCGACTTCCAGAACACGCTGCTTTAAACACAGATCAAACCAGTACTCTTTGTTCTAAGTACCTAAGATGTACACCAGTCACTAGAAAAAAAGAAGTAGATTGAGGGAATAGCCTGGGGCAAAGGGAATTTGAAGAGAGAGGGGAATCAGTGCACTGTGTAGTCTAGGGCTCTTTTAGTGCATTTTCTTATATCCTTTGAAATTTAAAGGCAGACCTTCATCTGGTAGAAATAAGCATGACATTATTGAAGCTGATGGAGCTAAGGTATGGATCTGGTCCCAGATACATTCTAATGCATATATATTGTAACGCGTATAAAGAAGGAAACAGGAAAAAGGTAGCATGAACATAATAGACGCAACCGTCCCATTGAATAGGGGTCAGATTCTGAGATCCCGTAAAAAAATGTAATGCCAGCCCTGTTCCTTGGGAATTTCCTTGTTTAGAATAATACAATTTTTCAACTGTGTTACCTTGGTCTAAGTAATGTCACAAACCTTCCTCCCTTCTAGCCCAAACAAGAGAGATTTTGAAGTGAAAGTGTGAGCAGGAAAAAGTCTGAGTGTGCTACATGTAGCTCTGTCCCCTTCCATTCTGCTCAGTGGTAGCAGAAATGTACCCGTGCCTTCCAGATCATAAAAATCCATGGCAACGAGATGCTCAGAAATTTGGAATTCAACAGAAGATTTGATACGCATGTTTTGAAAACTTTCACAGTATCCACAGATCAATTTTGAACCGCCATGAAATGATACTGAGATGAACTCGCCCATCTCAACCACCGCAGTAGCCATTGAGACATTGATGTTGACATGGAACCAAGAATTTGTCACGACGCTGGGGAAGAGCAAGGATCACAGAAGTGAGTGATACTGATCAAAGCAGATGAGAGTCAGGAATGTTTATACAGGGGATGCAAACTCGCACACATACCTCGGCGATCTGAAGCCGTCAGAGTTAATATGCTGTCTATTAAAATTTGCTCAAATACAGCACCTGTCATAGCACGTACAGGAAAAGTGTTTGTTAGGTCAATCGTACACACGACGAGCGAGGTGGTGTAGGAGGGGACCTAACCCTAGCTGGCTGGGAGTGGGTGCGTAGCCTGAGCGGTGCTATCTGTGCACCTTTTCCTCTCCTAGGCACTGAACCCCAGAGGTTATTGCACTACGTGGACTTTAGTTTTACTCCAACATGATCGTTTCTCACAATCTTAATAATATTTGAATGTCTGGCATGCTTTAATATTTGTCTTCTAGCAGTACCCTGCCAGGAAGAGGAATGTAATGCTTGTGTTTTACAGATTGCAGCAGAGATGCGAGTTGGGGGTTTCCTCCAGCCAGAGCTTGGAGCTCAGGGCTCTCACCATCCCATTGCACCCGCATGGATCAGCGCTCGCAGGAGGACAAGTGGCCGGCATCCTGGCAGCACAGCAGCCACAAGGCTAGTAGGGCTGTGCTAATACTCTGCTGCTGGTTTGGTAGCATATGTAGCAGTGGTATCAGGAATATAGGTAAGATGGATGCTGTACTGATGAAAATATGATGGCCAATGAGTTTTCACCTCTCACTAGGTGCTTAAAACGACATGCCATTACCGTAGCAGCTGGGCACACTGTGGGAAGATCATTCATAGCTCGTTCAGATACAGGCTGTCACAAAAGGTTGCTTGTATTATTGTGTGTCCTTAAGGAATAGGAAAGCAGCAGATTTGTATATTTCGGGCAGTCCCAAATGCTTGTTTTTCTTGTCCATGCCGTTGTTGTCCACCTTAACCTGAACTTTGAAAGCTCGCTGCCTATCGGATAGTTTCAGAGCAAGCCCGTGTTCTTAATGAGTAAATGAAGTTACTGTTACTTTAGTTTATTCTAAGTGCTGAACCCAGCATGGGATCTAACCTGGAATAGTCATCTTGAGAATATTGCAGTGGAAAGTAGAGCGTAGGATTTAACATTGGAAATTAGAAGTTGATCCTACTTCTTATACAAAATTGAGATTGACAAAATTGAGGTTTATCTACATAAACCTTTAAACAAAGATGTGGCTCTGAATCAAAATTAGGGAACTGGAGAAATGAAGTTGAGGATTTTGTTCTCTTAAAGGAAACTTGCCCAGCAAGACTGTCAGCAGAAAGAGCTGCCGCAGCGGAGAGCTAAACACAGACGTTAATGGAGTCAGTTCTTTTTCTGGAGGTCAATTTTGAATAAATCAGGATTGTTTAAAAATGGCAATTATTGACTAATTAAATTTAAACTTGGAGCTTAGCCCTCTTAGTTTTGAAGAGTCTGTACACCAAATTGGTATGAATGACCAACTGAAAGACAAAAAAAAATACAAATCATTATTTAATTAACTGCTGTTCAAATTGGATCTAGTGGCAGCAATGGTTTTGGAGGTCTGTTCCCCACAAGTACAAGTAAAGGGGGCTTTTGCAAGTCTCTCTCTGCACTCTAATTGCATAAAGCAGCCCGCTCTGTGTCTGACTATAAAGAATAATATGTCCATCTCCAAAACACGATCTTAAAAAGACAGAGTAAGATAGTTCGGAAGTAGCTTATGGGTCCAAAAGTCAAAGAGCAAAATGCACAAAGCTGAACTGCACAGCTATACGAGCGATTTCTAGACTTACATGAACGTAGCTGAAAGCTAACGGAACAGGGCTGACGTCTGACAGAGAACCGCTCAGCACATAAACCCAGGAGTATCCTGGTACCTAAACCGGAGATGCTGCTCCAGCTGCACACCTGGTTCACATGGCATCAGCTCGCTTTGTGCCAGGGCTAACGCGGGAGCAGGCAGGATCAGGCCCTGGGCGTACGGAGGGGAACCAGCTGGAAGAGGGAAAAGGGGCAACGTTCAAGGCAATGTGGTACCAAACGCAGGCGGCTGGAGGTGAGCGAAATAGGAAATGAAGGGGCACCATGTTGGCATGAAGTGATACGCTGTCACGGGCAGCTCCCAGGCTGATCCCACACTTAAAAATAGATTGACATTTATCCAGGAGGCGAGTTTGTTATTCTGTAACTACAGCATTTTCTATTATGTTTGATAAGGGGAAGAAGATTGGATCTTGGTCAGAAATATAAAAATTCGTCTCCTAGCAGGGGATAATAGCAGGAGAACAGGGGCAGACGACAAGTGCAGATTTAAAAGAGTTCAGTGTAGTCCCTGGCAAGGAAGACACATTCGGTGCTGGATTGAGATGATGTCCCACATACACGGCCAGGCCACACCTGATGTCCTGCAGGCAGTGACCCCAGGCTCTGCCCTGCTCCTCTCCTTTCCATAACTGTCCCTCTTGGGTCACCCTGGGCAATTCTTGCTGAAAGTCAGCTTACTTGATGCCATAGCACCATAGGCTTATAAAATGGTTTAGGTTGGAAGGGACCAACCCCCCCTTCCACTAGGGGGGGATGTCCACTAGGTGTCCACTAGGTAACCTCCCACTAGACCAAGTTGCTCAAAGCCTCATCCAACCTGGCCTTGAACACCTCCAGGGATGGGGCATCCACAACTTCCCTGGGCAACCTGTTCCAGTGCCTCACCACCCTCAGAGTGCAAAATTTCTTCCTGATACCTATTCTAAATCTCCCCTCTTCCAGCCTGAAGCCATTACCCCCCGTCCTATCACTACATGCCCTTGTAAAAAGTCCCTCTCCAGCTTTCTTGTAGGCCCCCTTCAGATACTGGAAGGCTGCTGTAAGGTCTCACAGAAAGTCATTAGAGCAAGAAAGACAGGGCCAATGTGGCAGTAAGTCCCTCATCTAGTGGAAGTATTGGGGTGGAATTAGGATTAGGACCGTAGCGTGCTGAGCGCAGTGTACAGGAGGTGTTAGCTGTCGGGGTTGTGTAAGTGTGGGCACACACACCTAGATGTGCAACATATGCCTAGATGGACATGAAGAATGTACTGTCTGGCTTTTGCAACTGCACATTAGGTAGTGCAAAAAACCCTTAACTTTTCACAAAAAATCCAAAACTCTTTTGTTTCAGTGTATAACTGTTGATCTAAAATGGGAGTTCTTGTTTTCTAATTCACAAAGCTTAAAAGATCGCTCATTTTATATTAAAATGATAGCCTTTGCAAGAGACCTTCAATCTAATTAAAGCCAGGAGATTAGCATCCCTTAGAATATTTGCAAAGCCTGCAATGTGAAGTTAATGAAATGTGTACACTTTTATAAAGCTTTAATTTTTAATGAAATAATTCAGGACCTGGCCCTTGCTCCTCTGCCTCACCTGCTTTGTCCAAAACAGGGATTGTTTACAAACAACGCAAAGTTCTGAGGTGAAGAAAACAGAGGACAAGCTAATCAAAAGGCTTCTTTGTAACTATGACGAGCCTGTCTTATCTCTTCTATTCAGCCTGAGAATTTAAGTATCCTGATTAATAATAATGAATAAGAATACAATTTTAGAGTGGCAGTCATTTCTTAAGGTTACGGATATGTGTGTATATATATAATAGAACATTTTTTTGTATATAATAGAAATAATTATGTACTATATTTATATATAAAAATGTGTATAAATATGTACATAGGAAATTATACATAGAATTACATCTAAAACCACAGTGACTGCTAAGGGACATGAAATAAAGCAAACAAGACAAAAGAGAGGCCGGTGTTGCACGGGAATGTCTCACACTTGGAGAAAAGGGCTGAGCTCAGAGGTGAGGCAGGGGAGCAGCCCGGACGGCAGCAGTCTAGGTCAGGGGGATGACCAAAGGAAATCCTAAGCAATTCCAACCGCCTTTTAGGCTAGGCTCCTCTAATGATGGCCCCACGCCGCTCTGATCGCTTGAGAAGGAAGCCAAGAGGAAAGAAGCTGACGCGCAGAGAGAAGCAAGCCCAGTGCCGTGGGGCAGCGGGTCCCCGGGGGCCACCCACACCCTGTCCCGGGCTGCTTTAGGAACAGCTACGCCGTTAGAGCTATTTACTGTATGCGCTGCTTTCGCCCTTCGCATCACTGTCTCTGAATTTTGCCACTGGAAAAAGCTGGCTGTTGCATTCAAAATAGGAATTTTTCATAGCGCCCCAGTCCTACTTTACATTATGCTTACTGGATCTTTCTGAAACCTAAATGTTAGAATATCCTAATCTTGCTCTACGTTTTAAAGCTGAAAGATAAACCTGTTGTTTAATGAAATCCACAACACTACAGGAATAGTAACCATTGTGTTTCTTCATTTCAAAGAACGGCTGAAATCTAACATCTGGTGTAACTGTACAGACCTGACCTTAGGTCACAGTAAGTATTGTATTGTTGATGATGGATACGCTTTTTTCATTACAATGCTGTCTCCATTCTTTCAGCATCCATGCTGTGAATCCCCAGTTATAGCCAGGACTATTGATAAATACTGATTTTAAAAATACGATTCCTTTTTTTTTTTTTTTTTACACTTTTAAGCATACATTGTAAGATTTTTTTTTTTAAATGGCTCTTCTATTTTTTTGTCAAATATTTGCTGTTTTACGAGCAAACTCTTCTTCATGA
>VFFE01008908.1:275968-293401 GCA_008921705.1 Burhinus oedicnemus | reverse complement strand
TTTTTTGCCCTTATAAAAAAAAAAAAAAAAAAAAAATCTTGTTACTGGCAGCACATACACACGAAGCACCATGCTAACAGTCTGGACTGTACCATTTTCATCAAGGCTTATGGGTAGAAGATAGTTTGTTACCTGTTCTGGGCCCGTTAAAATGCAGTTGTTAACTGCAAATTCACCTCGCAAGACTAGAATACTAAATGACTTCTGAAACAGCTAAAAACTCACTCTGAGTTCATTAACCAAAGGTACCAAAGGATTTCAAAAGAGTTTAAATGCTATTTTTTTTTTTCCATGCTATAACGAACGTAGATTATTGGTGATCTGAAAACTACAATAGTTCAAAATTATTTTTAAAAACTTTATATATATATATATTTATGTATGTATATATATAAAATATCTAATGATCTTCAGTATCTGTAGAACCAGAATCCCTGCCCCGGTCTCTTCCCGAAGCCGGAGCTCCGGGAGAGGGGAGGTGCAGGACCTGCGGCGGGACTCTTGCGAGTGAGAATCAAAAAAAGGTAATATTTTTTTGTGGTCACTTATTCTACATAAGCCTTGATTTTTCATTTCACTTCTAGTTGAATGCAGAAACCTAACAGGTTTTACATTTACAAACTTTTTTTTTTTTTTTTTTTTTTTTTACACTTTTAAGCATACATTGTAAGATTTTTTTCTTTAAATGGCTCTTCTAGTTTGTTGTCAACTATATGCTGTTATACGAGCAAACTCTTCTGCATGACAGCTTTAACACACAATGATCAAGGATTATGTGTCTGAAGATGTAGCTATGATCCTAAAAGAACAGTGTCACAAAAAAGTGACCCTCTCTATCTAATGCCTTCCCCTGTACTTTGGGGAAGCATCTTTAGGCGCTCATTTTCTAAAGCCCTTGTAGGAGTAGGGTTTAAGGTTTAAATTCCGAAGCAGATGTGGACACCTGTGAACGTGTCTTTAGCCATCGCTGTTTCAAGATTTGAGTCCCAGTGAGAGAAACGAGGCCCTGCACTGTCCTGTATGATTGGTGTCCATTATTTCTAAGGCCTGGGGTAATACGGACTACGTTGGTGACTGAAGCAGCTCGCAGTACTGTAACCAAGGCTCCCAGCAAGCCCAGTAATGTACCAGTCAAGAAATCAAGATACTGCTCTGGTAGCTGGAAGTTCTGGTCAAATCTTAACTGCATAAAAGCCTCCAGAAGCTCCGCCACTGAACTGGGAGAGAGGAGGCGGATTTTAATGAAGATTCCTATTTGTTTGTTTTGCTGAGCATATCTATCCCCAGAACCTTTCTCCCCGTTTCTTTGCAGCTTTCCAAGAGCTTAACAAGACTCTTAGCACCATAGCTTTAATTTTTTCCCCTAAAGCTACGAAAACTTAAATTTATTTTCCAGTCCTTTGGGCACTGTGAGCCCAGGCTCATTCAGACTCAACTCTTTGGGACAGAGATGCTGACTGGGATTGCTGGGCACACCAATAGCAAAGGGGAAATGTTTTCTTTCCTAATCCATACGCAAGGTTGTAACGCACATACTGTGTTCTCCCTAAGGGCTAATATCACTTCATGATGTTATTGCATCATGAAGAGAGGTAAAACAGAATCCCTTGGCTCACCGTGCTGCCTACGGAGATGTGCAGAACGAGGTTTTGACTTCCTGAAGTCCCTACACTTTCACTAACCCAGCACTAACCAGCATGGAAAATGTCTGAAGGCATGGCATTTACACAATTTAGACAATTACATTTAAGAAACATCTATTCATTTCAGTTCTGCCAAAACTAAATACGTTTATAGATCTGTTCGTAATTATTTTTAGAGTAGAATTCTGTTTGTTTGACAATATCTGAAAAATGAAATACCTGGGGCAACTTCGCTGAGCGCAGCATCGGAAACGCGGGGAAATACTTGCTGTAATTGTGGGGGGTTTATTTAATACCTCTTAGGCAGAGTTAACTCATTCAGCGAGGACAGCTTGTTTGATGGGCTGACAGCACTGCCCTCCTGTCGCAGCCCCTGAGCTGCCCACCCTGTCCTGGCCCTACAGGGCTGAGCAGAGCAGCAACCTTTGGCGTTTCTCTGCCCATTCATGTTACCGAAACACATACTGGCACACACTCAACAACAGTCTTCTTCCTTACTCCAGGTGTTCACGCCTTGCAGTCAAGCAGCATTTTTTTCATCCAGTGACCTCAAAGTACTTTGCAAATATTTCATTAAACCTTTCCGCTGCCACGTGCAATAGGTACTGGTCCCTTTGACCAGATAAGCAGCCAAAGGCGTAAGGAAGCACCAGCGATCTACAACTTAAGCTCTTTTAAAGGGTTTTCACATAGGCGGTGGAGAGAGGCATCCAAAGTCAGCAATGAAAGCACAGGCACGGGTTGGCCTGGAGCGCAGAAATCCACAGCACCTTCTCCCACAGCCACCAGCCAAGGACGACGGGGGAAACTCTGGGTGCAGCCGCGTGGGTGGGTGGGAGCCAGCAGCTTCCCAGGCTGGCAGGGGGCTGGTGCCGGGTTTCTGTGCCATAAGGATGCAGAAGTGCTCCGGACCCGCCGAGCTGTGAACCGAAATGCATTGGCAGGACAGTTAACAAACCCCCTGTATTCTTCCCACCCATTCTGCACTTTCTATGACCTCTTCCTTTCATCGGTAAAAGTAAATTGAATTCAGCACCTTTAAAGACCCTGTCTGGATCCATAACATTCATAACCATGCTATAACCATGAATGAAAAGCTAAGCGAGAGTATGGTTTGTATCCAAGGGCTCTTTTGCTTTTTATATGTTTACATATACCAGCCAATGGTCAGCAAATAAGCACCACAGCTTGTAATGAAATGTTCGAACCATCTGTTTTAATCTGCGATTTAATTTCACTGTAAAATATTGAAGTTGTTCCGATGGTTGGGTTGGTACGGCTGCTTTATAGGAAAAGGATTGAGTGTCCCAGAGCAATTATACTGCACCAAGCACATGCTATGGGTATTATATTCTGTATTGTTATTTTGTTCCATTAAAAACATTTAAAAGCCTTCTAAATACAGCATGACAGAGTTTGAGGTCTCTCTTTTTTGTTAGAAACAGGTAGCAGATGCTGAGGACAAACATTAAGAATCTTTCTGGAAACAGCGTGAATTTTTCAAAGTGCTAAAAATAAATAAAGTTTAAAACAGCTAGCACGCAACCAAGCAAAGAGGGACGGAGGAAGAGGAGAAGACGTCACTGTCACACAGAGGAAAGTGCCCCAAGTTGATGGTCAGCACGTGGCAGTGCCCGTGTGACAGCGTTTGGTTATTGCCCCAGCGATGTATTAGCATTTGCAGCGTCAGAAGGCAGCTGGGAGCACGGTGCCGGCGCTGCCTTTCCTGCCGTCCTGTGGTTTATCAGGGTGCTGGAGAGGCACTTCGCCCTAGTGTCGTCTCCTGCAATGCATTTTGTTAGCAAAACAATCATTCCTTACATTAGTAAAAATAAGAAAGTAAAACTAAGCTGTGTGAAATTATTTTACATCACTTCTGACACGGACTTTTTGTCTTTACCAGCAGCTGCATTATGGCACAGGATTAAAATATCTGCTCTTGTTTATGGTAGTGCTAAATTTAGGCAGCTGATCCCTCCTTTCTGTGCTCCCACATCACATCCACGCTCAATCTCTTCAGGCTTCTAAAGAGACAATGGCCAAGAAAGGAAGAAGCCCCCTCACAAACAACAATTATTTAAAATAATTGTGTTTGAAATAAAGGGGTTCAAGGCCAGGTTGGATGGGGCTTTGAGCAAGCAGGTCTAGTGGAAGGTGTCCATGCCCATGGCAGGGGGTTGGAACTAGATGGTCTTTAAGGTCCCTTCCAACCCAAACCATTCTGTGATTTTTTATGATTCCATGAAATTATTTCCACTTTTTTTTGGCAAGTAGGCAGGGTCAGTGCAGTGTGCTGCTGAGTAATCACCTTTCTTATTTTCATATGGCTTGAACACTTATGTTCGTGTTTGCCTTGCAATACCATGATGCCCTGAGATATTTTTCACTTTTTAGCTAAGTAATTCATAAACTTACTCCTTTTTCTACGTCCACCAGCACAGCAGGCCTGTGGGTTGGCTGGAAAGGACAGCCAGCTCTTCGAGCTCTTCGAGCAGGTACAAGTTTTTCCCCGGCCCCAAATTGCACATGTGACCTCGAACAAATCCCATCACTCTCAGTGAGCAGCATCCCATGCCATGGTCCCATTCTGCCCTGCTTCTGGGCTGTTCATCTGCTCCATGATGGCTGGGATGGGTATAAGGCTATAACGAGGATCTTGTGTGGTTACCATTGGCGTACCCAAAATACAGAGCTTTTCTCCGCATGCTGTGACTCGTGTCTGCTAAGGATCTGGCCGGAGGGACACGCACATATTCCCCCCAGCAGAAACTCCCCGTCTTGGTGGCAGGAAGCATTGCAGCCCCGTGAACCCAGAGCTTTAGCTAATCTAAAGCCCTGTAGGGAGTCGGGGCTAATTAACTCAGCGCTGCGGCATCCTGACATTACTATATGGCTTCTGGAACCCAAGCTAGTATTTCTACCCAGCGGTTCGCTGCTCTACATGATATATCTGCTTGGCCAACACTTGCTCATGGGTCCCCAGCACGGGATGGGGAGAGGGAGGGATTGTCACACCGGCCGCCCCCCACCCCCGGACTCTGCAGCAGTCGTTTTCCATCGTACCCATGGCCACGTGTCGCTCAGTGTTATTTGGAGGAGTATGTGCTACTTGCAATGCATTTTTCCTGAACATAAGCTGGAAATTACTGATTTTTACCTTACACAGCTAGTATAAAAGCACTAATGTCCTAATGAAGAGTCTCACTTAGCTAAATGCTTCATACAGCTGAGTAAAACAAAGAATTTTACTAGAGCTTAACCCAGTCGTTAATAAGCTTTTTAACCCTGACCTTTCAAATCAATGATCTACCACTGGTTTTACCTTTCAAGAAGGAATTCCATTTTCAAGTGATAAAACATATTTTGCACTCCTTACAATCTAATGATTATTCTCAGCGTTACTGGATATATGAGGCCATCAAACCATTAGAAGGTATAAAATGTATTAATGTACAGCATTCACGGCTACATTTGCTTTAGAGTCAATAAAAGGGAAACAATTTATAAAGGGCATTTATGCTCATTACAGAATATCGATAGATTGTTTCTCCCATCGTTTCTGAAGTATGAAGGACTCCCTTTCGTGATGGATAGGAGAGGATTTGCATAAGCTCTTTGCTTACTCCCTGAATTTCTCCAGCACGGAGCTGCGTGCAGGGGTTTGTGGCCAGGCTTTGGGCTGGGATGCACACGGGGTGGGACCATGGTGGTACCCACAAATTCTTCCTTCCCAGGGGACTGAGCATCTCAATTCAGGAGTTAATCACAGCTCTATAGACAGCTGTGGTGCTTCCAGCACCAGACATGAATTATCACAAGGCTGTGGGCAAATCGGATGGAGGTTGGAAAAGAAGAAGGGAATTTATTTGTGAGGAAGGTCAGGGCTGGAGTACACAAATGATGGCAGACCTTCGCAGGGTACCTTTCTAAGCAGAAGGAGGATGAGAGAGGCTGCTTTACATGTACAGCAGAAAAAACAGAAAGGAATGATGTGTGGGGTAGGAGAGGATATAGGAGCACCGGCACTATAGCGAGAGGCAGAAATTTCATCATTTGTCCTAGTGAATAAGTCAATTAACTGCAGAAATGAAATCTATGAAGAGACAAGTGATTAAGGCACTGGCCTGACTCTCAGCAGACATGGATTTGGTTCCTGGCTGTTTTCAGATTTCTGTCTGACTTTTGGCAAGCCTCTTCAACTCTCTGCGCCTTGGTTTCCCATCTGTTAAAGAGGAATAATAATATTTCCTTTCTCTCCTGCCTATTCCAGCAGTAAGCTGTTCTGGGCAGGCACCATCTCTCTCACAGTGTCTGTACAGGACTTTGCCCCCTGGGTTTTTGATTCCTGCACTAAAGAAGAACTTAGAGGAATGGGGAGTGTCATGCCACAGAAACCCACTTTTTACAATTTCTGATGACTAGGGGACTAAGCGGTATGCTGTAACTTGTTCAACAGATTTCTCAATATCAGTTCTTCAAGGACAAAAAAAAAAATTAAAAAATCAATAAATTAGAGAAGGAAAAAGTGATTCACGTCTCTGTTAAGATTTATAAGAACTTCCAAAAGAGAAACATCACAGTTCGAGAGAACGGAGAAAACATTAACCCCAGCTTAAAAGCAGAGGGTTGGCCTTCTCCATTTCTGATTTTGCTCCTCTACACATCTGACTTCTCTATATGGCCTGACCTTTTCAACGTTTCTCACGGACAAGCCATCTTCTTGGTGCACATGGTGGTTTCCCGTGCATGTGTATGTTCATGCCCATCTGGCAGGGTGAAATTGTGCCCACTCACGTGAGACTAGGTAATATCAGTTGCAGAGCACTGGTTTAAGAAGACAACCAGCAAATACATACAATTAAATCTCAGCTGCAGAGACTTTCTGGTAATAAGCAGTCCCAATTAGAAATGCAAATGTCACTGAAAGGGAGCAAGTCTGTTGACAGTAGACTTTGAGGAAGGCTTTGGTTTTAGCGCTAGGAAATTAATCTTTAATTATGAGCACGCCTCACTTCTGAAAGAAGTGCCCTGCACACACTGAACTGACAGCATGCGAAAGTTTCAGGCTGTTGCTTTCTTCTGTCAAACGAAGCGTCTCACCCCCAAAAAAGCAGAGGAGAGCCTTGCCGGCTGCCGGTGCGTTTAGTGCTCTAGTTCAGCTCGAGCCGGGGCTGGCCACTGTCGTTGGCTCTCCAGGTGGCACTAAGTCATCAACCCATTAAAAATGTTGGTATTAAAACAGCATGACTCCCGTGCTCTTGATAAATATAAATATCTAGCCGAAGAATTATCAAGGTTTGAGTTTTCCAAAAAGAAACCCCAAAAACCCAACAGCCCTTGCTCCTGCAGTCCTTTCCTTCCCCGGCTCGGTCTCCTGCCCTCCATGAGGAGCACACCCAGCCAGCAGAGAGAGGAACACAAGATGCTACAGCAACCCCTTCTTCAGCCAGCGATGAGTTTCTCCAACACCTCCACTCCCGTCCTGGCTGGATTATTAAAATAACATTTCCACTTCCAAGTAAGTAAATAAATCCCATTGGCAAGTTTGTCTTGTGACAGCCAACATCTTGTCTCCCTGAGAACTGGGCTGGTGTCCTGCAAAGCTGAAAACCCAGCGCTTTAAAACCTGAGTGCAAGAGCCAAGAGATACACCAGATCCATCTTCTGAGGTAGCAGATACAATGAAGTAAGCATATATGTTCTAGAAAACCTATTATTAAAGTCACAAAAAAAGTTTAATTTCTTAAAGTTTGAAGTTATGAAATCTTGCTGTCATTTTCCCAGCAAGCTTTTGCTTTTTTAGCCTATGGCTAAAGAGCTTTGCCCCAAAAGCTGTGTTGGCCTAAAGAGGCCATGCTGCAATCCCACCTCAAAGGGCCCAGAACACCTGGTTTCAAGCACAACAGGAAGATCAGAACATACCTTATCATAAATATGCTTACGTGACACAAGAGCCTGCCGCCTTCTTGGAGAGATGCCATAATTGACGGAACAAAGTACAACAAAACTTCACATCACTGGTGGATCAGAAGAACAGAGGTAACCGAAAGGCTAGAAAATTACAGGTTTACTGACATTTTGCTCAACCTTACCCATTCTTTATTGAAAAGAGATAATAACTATCTATAGGAGAGCTGTCTTAAGGCTCCATTCATTCCCTTTCGCTAGCCCAGCTGAGAGGTGGTATAATATAATGCGCACTGGCATCTGGCATGTCATTTAATTACACCTTCAGCTTGCTGGGAAAATGTTTGAAGTGTCAAGGTAAGCAAACTATAAAAATATATTTCCCCTGCTACAGGAAGGCTGCTGCAATGGCAGGCAGAGAAGATGGGGCTTGCTCCAGCCATTACTCTGGGTCTGCGTGAGGAAGGTGATGCAGAGGAGTCTAATTCATGAACAATTATCGCCCTTTGATAAGACACCATCTGCTCCTGGCAGCCTGGCTCCAATTCCCCAACAGGCACTTGGGAATTCTTCCCCAAATAAACCATTGGCGTAACAGGAAAACAGTACCATCGGCTCCAGCGAAGCTGTGCCTTCTCGCATCAGCACTGAATATGCCCAGTTCCTTTAACAAAGAAGAAAAAAAGTGTCAAGAGCCAGTCACCACCACCGCAAGAGCCAGGCAGGGCTTGTTTTAGCTCGTCAACCAGACAGGTGCTCTGCTCAACAGTGAGAGGCTGTTAGACACCACCTAGGATAAGGATGAGGGTAGACCAGTGTATCTGTACCAGTGGGCACTTTCTAACCAGCGGTGACTTTCGCCCTGAGCTGAGTCGAGGAGCTCTTTTAAAGAGCACAAGCTGATCAGCAAACCAGTCGGGCGCTGTATTTCCCTAGTGAAGCCCAGTGAGATCCTCCATTAGCCAAGGAGAGGCCCACACACCCGTGAGCTAGCCGGCAGCTGAGGGCTTCCAGGTTCTTGTCACGCCTGCGCTCCTACTGTGCTATGTTTGTAAGAGAAAAAATACAAGTCTGTCATTTCGGAGCTGGCTATGCGGAGACACTTGCCCCATCCCGCGGTGCTGGGGGCACTTTGCTCCATTTTGTCTCTGCAAACATCGCTCCTGCAGCGAGCGGCTGGCTCCGGCAGCGGGGACAGCCAGGACCCTTCAGCTCCGCTCCTCTCCACGGCTGCTTTTAAGTCACCACCTATTTAAAAAGCTCAGTTCTCATTTTCACTGCTGTGAAATAAGCTTGGCCTCGCCGTCAACGCTTCTTCTGGGCCTTGATGCTGTGCACGCGAGGGACAGGAGCGTATGGGAGGGGGGTGTCTCAGCATCGCCCCCCCAGTTCGCTCCGCACCGTCGTAAAGCGGCAGATGACCTCGCCGCTTGCTAAACCAAAGATGACCCCTGAGCCTTTGACCCTGCCGGCCAGTGAAACAAAGGGGAGCGCGTTAGGACTGGCCTCGTTACAAGTAATTGTGGTGAAAGAAATAAATCACATAATTTTTCTCTTTGTGCATGGTGGGGGGAGGGGGGAGGAAAGGAGAAGAAAGTTCAACGCAGATATTAGTCACCTTGTTTTGTTCTTACTAATGGAAATTTCTCAGAAACCAAAATAAAGGGTGTGGTATAAGAACCTGAAGAGAATAAAATTAGCTAGAACCCACATCCTAACTTTTAAACCCAGCGCATGAATGCAGGTGTCTGCAGCTGAGCATGGTATTTTTGTTTCAGCTCATCCGAGGTATGAGTCATTTCCATCAAAAGAGGAGGATGCCTTGATCTGTGTGCGAGCGAGGGCTGGAACAGCAGCTGTTGGAGCAAATACAAACAGCCATGCCAAGGATTGTAAGGATGGAGTTTATCTAATGTGTAAACAGCCACCTGCTGCAAATGAAAAATTACACCCACAACCACCTGAATAAGATAAGCATACAACGGGGAAAACGAAGAGACAGATTTAATTTGTTGGAACTTCCGAACCCAACACCTCTCGTGCAACGGAACAGTAGGATGCACAAGGAAATAGTAGTCCTTGTCCCAGGCCTGCTCAGCAGCATTTATTTTGCCTAAGTGATTTTCTTTTCTTTGCTAAGTCTGGTGGAGATGAAAACACCAACCCAAAGAAGATAATTAAAAGCTAAATGAAACCACATACAGCTGTGCTACTACATGGCTAATGAACATGCAAATATATACATATGACAAGGACATAATGCAGACTGGCTGCCTTGAGTGGTTAGTGCAGATTTCCAAGAGCTGGAAATGCTGGTGATTATAACTGAGCTAAACTTCCCGGCTCCAGACTTCAAAGATCAGCCTCAGTATAACCATCGTGCAGCATATGGGAATGTGGCTGCAAGGAATTGATGAATAATGGCTTGGGGACCTGAAGGTTCACACGTAGGACAGGACGTGCCCTCTTGGCTGCTAAGCGCAGGCTCCTCGGCAGCCAGGACCAGCGCCATATAATCCTCCCCAGCATCTTGGCATGCTCCATCTTGCTGTCAGTTATGATTTTGGAGTTGTGGGTTTTAGCTGGGATATTTATTTTTTGCCTTCCCACTTCACTTGGCAAGATGCTGGTACGTGGAGGACGCATTTCTAGGAGGACCAGGGCTGTAGGTAACGCGCGTAAGGCAAAGCTGCTGGGACCCTGCGAAAGGGAAGGCATGAGCAGCACGGAGAGGTTCTCCTGTGGAGGTCTGCTGACACATCGGCATGAAAGAAGACCAAATCAGGTTTCCCTGATTAGTTAAAAAAATACCCATCTGCGACTAACGGCCCAGTCCACCCAGAGGTGTGATGAGCGAGTCGGGGCTCAGCCCTGCAGAGAGCAGTTCTCCTCCCCGCTGCCGCCTTTCCCCCTTCCCCGGCCACGCCGTGACGGAGACATTTCAGAAACAGAGCAAAGCTCGTTCCTCCGCCGTGATGACCACAGAAAGGACACATAGCCTTGGGGATTTTTCCAGGCCACGGCCAGGAGAAAAGCACGGAGAGATGCAGCACAACCCTAGAGCTGGGTGAAGATGGTTGGGCCGCCGGGACAGCCGGGAGAGAGAGGACACCTACAGAAACCAAATTTGTGCTGAACGCAATGGTTAGTGCGTAAAAATTAATCAAGTACTACAATGACTTGCTTTATTCATAATACTTAATGGTCATGTAATAGGAGTTTTTATTCAGCAGTTAAAGTTCATAAGTGCAGGTTTTACATGTAGAAAGGTATTATGCTGATAGTTTAATTACACACCTTTCTGCACACCAAAGGAAATGGGTTATGCGGGTTTTATAATTAAAGAAGGACTTCTGAGGGGAAATGAACTTTGCAGTTAGCAACACAATATTTGATTTTTATCAGATGTTTTTGTTTTGCATTTGCCAGCGCTCAGCGGTGCTGTAAACAGGTGAGAAGGCTCCAAACTGCACGAGGCGTCGGGGGGGGGGAAGCTTTGAAAACGCAGCATAAAGTAGCGGTATTTAAAAATAGCAAGGGTTGGGCACGAGGTATAAACATCACGCCTTTGGAAGGCTCTCTGCGTGCCTACGGAAGCGGCAAAGCCAAAAACGCGAGGGCTGGCCGTGTGTGCGCACGTTTGCTGTGGGAATACACCAGGGCTGCTCTCACCGCTCAAGGCGAAGACGGGCACGAGCCACCGCCAGGTCTGGGCCAGCTCCTGCCCCCCTTTCATGGCACGGGGACGTCTGCACCGCACGTGGTGCTGCCGGGGAAGTCAGTAATTCCAGGACTCCTCCCTTTTCAGGTTTTAAGAGGCTCTGCTTAGCATAACTTCATTTCTATATACATATCAAAGCACATAAAAAAGTATATGCCGGTATATATACCCATATATCTACAAACTACTAGGAGAAAGGCGTTTTTCTAACACAGCAAATACACCGAGAATAATTTTTCTAAAGTCTAAAATATTGCAAACATCACCAAATGCCCCTCCACTCATATCATATAAACTGACAGCCTCTGATGGTGCCCAACACAAATGAACATTACCAAGCGGATTGAACGAAAAAAAAAAAAAGAGACTTTCCAAAAACAATAAGCAAGGGCAAGGCCTGGAATATTTTGAGTACGCCCTTTCCTTTCTGGCAGGAGCGGAGAGCGACTGCGCTGGATATGATGATTTGCTGGTGACGGTGGAGCCCAGGTGCCGGCAGACGGCGATGCCCGTGACGGGGCTCCCGTTGCCGGCAGCAGCTTCCTCGGGCAGCTCGGGCACTCTGGACCTACCAAGAACTTTCGAAATCAAGCATCTCACATCCAAATACAGCGGAAATGTTTCAAAATCCTTTTAATTGGAGCAGACGCTCAATAACTACAAGAGAAAGAGTTGTGTAAAGGGTGTATCCAAATATAAATGGACATTTTTTTTAATTTCATTGGCCAACTGCATAAATTAATGACAATGAGAAAGAACAGTAACTGGTTTTCTCTTATTAAATCCATACACTTTGGCTCTGCTCATCATCGTTAACATACTGTTAAAAGAGCTGTTACTGTATCTTTCAACCCGCATCCTGCAATCAAGCCCTCGCTGCACTGTGGTGGATTTCAGATAGTCACTCGTTTAAAAATAGAATGTGGCTTGTTGTTTTTTTTTTTTAAAAAAAAAATCTGGCTGCCAACTGAATGCAAACAGGTAAAAATTAACATATGCGATTGTCAAGTGTCACATTCAGCTCCTCAGCCACCAAGATTTCCATCGCCTGGTGAGTGGGGCTCACAAAACTGAGGCCGCATTGCGTACAGGCAGAACTCGTGCAAATAAAAATACACACTTAATTTTTTTTAAGTTACACTGTGCTTTCTGCCTGTGTGCACGTGACTCGGCCTTTGCAAGCTGCGCATTTATACACGAGAACCGGTAAGCCCTGAGCTACCAGCTCGGCCTCCACGGGGTGAATTCGGGGTGGACCACGCGGTTACAAAGATGCTCGCCACGATCCCCATTCCTGCCCATTTGCCCCAGTTCTCCAGCCCTGCGAAAGAGGATACTGGTCCCAATTTTTTTTTCTTTTTTAAGTCTAACAAAGGTAATTATAACAGGATTAACAGATTTATTCCCCCCCCCTACAAAGTACAACTGCCTGATACCAGAGAGAGTATAATAGCAGAGTTATGACGAGATTTTACTGTATATGGGAACGTACTGAAACGAACGTACAGCTCAAACACCCTCATCAGCCACGGTCGTCTTTTGTGGAAGCCACTTTGCCCGTGAAGGGCAACCATATGTGAAGGGAGAGAGTCCAAGTAAGTATTTGGTAAACATTCAAAAAGGAGTGACAAATAGCACTGTGCAATCGCACCATCTTACTTCAAATACCCACTCAAAAAAAAAAAAAACCCAACCCAAATGAATACCTCCTCTACCAAGCCAAGCCTGGCTCCCGAAACCGGGAGGAATCGCAACGCTGGTAAACTTGCAGAAATATTTTTACAATTTTATTAGAGGTTTTAATTCAGTGCTTTATCTACCTCTGTTAGTCTGCAAAATAGCTTTAAATATTCAAGTGGTAATTAATGAATCTTTTATGTTGCAAATCAAACATTTTCATCTGTGCTGTGGTACAGTGGCAGTGGGAAGGAGGGGTTTAAAGTGTAATTGTTTCGACTGTTCCCCTCGCCGTGCTGAATGCCTTTTTACCCTTTATTATATCATTGGCTTTTGCTTCAGTTCATCAGCGCTTCGCCGCATCTTATCGTTCGATATTTGCTGTCTATTTTTTTTTTTTTTTAGTTCAAGATTTCTTACTGTGCCTTTGCCAGAGACATTCCTAAGGAGATGGAAACTCTCTGAATGTGGAATTTTCGCATGAGTGCAAAATAATAAAAAGCATGTGTGTATTAAAAAGGGATCAACTTAATGGGAAATGAGCATTGGGTTACATTAATATTCTATTACAGTAAAAATCATATTTAATAAATTTTCTCCAGATTTTTCAGAATCTTACTGTATTTTTCTAAGTCGTATGCCAATCCAAAGAAACAGTGTATATGATACATTTGATTTATGTTAAGTAAATAACCTGCACAGCCCATTTTTTGGTTTAAAAAAAAATATTAAGTGTAGAAACACACACCAGACTGAAATGTGTGCTTAGTTTCCATCTGCTAGGTGAAATAGTGTTGGTCTTGTGCAGCAGAAAGCCTTTATAAACAGTATTCTATTTTATTGATGCTATATGTGGATTTTTATGTTATGTGGCAAGAGCAGGAGAATGAAAACATTGTAATTTACCCTATACCGTAAAATTATACTAGTACTAAAGTAATTACTTCACGTATTAAAATACAGTTTCCTTCACTTTCTTTTGTCATCACATAAAATGAGGCGTCGAGCGCCGCGGCGCAAAGGGGGCCGGAGCTTTTCTTGCCTTCACAAAGGCTTGACACATCCTTGATCGCACACGGTATCACCCGACCCTTGTTGTTCTCTGACCCTAATTAATATTATACTCAGTGACATTTATGTATCGGAGCAATAAGCTAAACAGGAAACAATTTATGTCACCTAAAGCTTTTTAACAAATCGATGCAACTATTTGTAATTGCTTGTTTCACAAGATTAAAAGTACTCAGCCTTGATCTTCGCCCACAGTTTTGTGGCCAACATGACCTGTGCTTCCGTTGTAAAATAGGAGTGTTGGTGATCAGCACCTATTTCCATCAAGTAATCCATATTGCTAATATTTCTGGAATTTTAATGTAGTTACAATTTATAGCCGATCAAATGTGGTTACCTAAATTGCTGTTGCTAGTAGACAGTTTAACTGTCTTTATTAATTACAGTATAATTTAATGTTTGAGTACAGGCACTTGTGTTGGTCATTTTTACAGCCAAAGCAGTTATGTGCCTTATGACAAACCATTTTAGCATTTTCAATGGAAATTTGCTAATATGATGAGTGATAAAAATGTCAAACTCTGGTAAATAATGGTTATTGCTTTGGCTGGAATTAATCCTTGAAAGGACGGTTACCTTCAAATTAACATTATAACTTGAAGAAAAAAAAAAAATGTTTTTCAGGCTTCTGAGATGCATTAAAAAATGGCCACTGAAGGCCTCTAAATAAATACATACAAAACCCCACAAAGTGATTTGATTGGGTTTTTTTTTCTTTTTCTCCAGGTAGACAGAGACATTTCCTGTGGAATAAAAAGGGAGGAGGGACTATTTTTTTGTTAAATACCCCAAGGTGACGTGGTTCACCGTTTCTAGCTCATGTGTTTTGGAAGTACCTAACGAAGCTAATAAAATGGGGCAAAAAAAAAGACTTTGCTACGCCTTAGCCCTGGGGGTTTGGGGTAAACCCGGGTGCAGAGAGCACGGAGGCTGCGAGCACCTGAGGGCCACGTCCCACCACGTTGGTCATCGCCGTTGGGGGAGATGGTGGGTTGTTGTGGAGGACGAAGAGCGCTTGGACATGCCGGAATTAGCCACCGCTGCAACGAAGATGAAAGATAGCCCTGATTAACACACCATTAAACGAACGTTTAACATCATCACTGAAGATGGAGCCTGATTAATAGGTCAAGAAGGGCTAATTACACTTTGTTGTGAGGAAGGGGGGGTGTGTGTGTCTGCGATTCAGCGAGAGGCACCAAGAGTTGCTAGTCCCTTAAATTAGTCCAATAATGTGAAATTTGTCACACTCTGTGATCATGGCCCAAGTTAAATGTCACCGTTCAGATCATCCACGGAGAGCAGCTGGGTGTGCACGGAGCCCCTCGGCTGCCACGTCCTCCTGGGCCTCCAGCTCCTCTGCTGGGACCCCCGTACCTTCTGCTGCTCCTCCCTCCAGTGCAGGAGAAACCCAGAAAAACCATGCACTGGCTCCGGTTTTCTTTGGAAGCTACTCAGAGACGCATTGCCTCCCCACTGACCATAAAAGTGCTTTTCAGCTGTGGTGGAAAACAGCGTTTCTGACTGGAAAAGGTATTTCCCAGCTGGCTGTTGCTGGTGGCAGCGCTGGGAAGCAGGAAGGCATTTTGTGATGTTCCACGATATGGCTGCCAGGGAGGAGAAATGGGATTGTTAACACAAAGATGATACAAAAAACGTCGCGTTCGACATCCAGCAAAGAGCCAGGCACTCGCCCGCTGGTGGGGCGGCATCAACTCCCCAGGAGGGGAAGGGCCTGATCCCACTCCTCAACTCAGTGCCAGCTCCTCAGCACAAGCTGCGTTTGGCAGCTCTCCCTAAACCCCAGGCCCCAGAAGGTCAGCAGACGACAAACAACATGGTCGGGTCACCCCCACCTCACGCATGCCATGGGCACGCCAGCGCTGAGGTGCCCGGGAAGGTGAAATACCCAAGTCATCTCTGATGGCTTCACAGCTCACGGCCTGCCTGGGTCCCCTCCTGGTGACCTGCATGGGGACACACTGTCCTCACGCAGAGGAGCTGAGCGCCCTGCTGGGATTCACTCGGGGACGTATTCTCCTACCTGGAGCTGACTCTCCCACCCGCGTTTTGGAGACGCAGAGCACTCCAGACAAAACACCCGTCAAGTTCTGGCTTAACACCCTCTGCCTGTGGCTTGGGAAAATTTTAACCCCAAAAGTGGGACCTCTCCAGTTTACTGAAACCTCACCAGTGATAAAAGTGCAATACATGACCAAACCCGAATTTTATTCTCTGTATTTTGATTATTAAAATCTACCAGTCAATACCATTTTGAGACACATTGTAATGAGTGAGTGTGCAAAGATTTCCCCCCCCCCCCAAAAAAAAAGTAGTTATCTGGTATAATTTTATGATAGAATATTTTTATAAAATCATTTGTACTAATTTAAGCATTTATCATTATATGCAAAAAGATTTCTTGATGAGAATATTATAGACGGTGCATGTTTTTGACATTAGCATTTTATTTGGATGACTAATCTTGCAGATGTGAAATTTTAATGAATTATTCATGAAAAATCTCTCCTCTGAAATTTCAGTTTGCTGCTAATGCTAGTTATTAAACATTTTATTTTTCTTTATAAAACTTGATGAAGAAAATAAATGCATGCTTACTCGAAAGAAAAGAAGGTGGGTTTTTTTCCTTTAAAGTTTGTCTCAGGTGACAACATGACTTGGGACTTTGCTCCTCACGGTCTCGTGGACCAAGCGGTTGATCCCGCAAAGCCCCTTCCGCACACGTACGACACGCATCGAACCCCTCCCACCGAAGGCGGCAGCGCAGCTCCCGTTAGGGCACCGCGCTTGGAAGGATGTGCACGATGAGGCCCCAAACCCTTTCTTCCGTCCTTCGAAGTGGAGTCCAACGAGAAAGCAAATACCCTCAACGCCCCGTGACCCTACTGGTCAAACGCCGATGGACTTCCTTGGAAAAGTGGGTGAATTCTTCGAACGACAGCGTCTTCCTTGCTTCCCGCGCTCCAGCAGCAAACGAGCGCCCTGCGCAGACGGGCCGTGAAACCGTCGCTAAAATATCTTGCGACTTGATGTGGTTGGGGGAGATCCAAGGAGAGCGATGAGGCTGTCCATGAACGTGCTGGGACACGGGTGAGATGCAACCGTCTGCTCCACGGATGAGCGCTGGGGCCCGGGGCCTCGGGGGATGCGACATGGGAGTCATTGGGGGGGGGAACGGGACACAAAACAAAAACGTCGGACATGGCAACTTGCATTACCAGTGTGAACAACCAGCATTTTTATTGCATTTGAGAATGCTATAATGTCAGTAATTAGTACTGACTACACAACATTTTTTATTGTCTGTATCAACAGACATGGAATGATGGAATTACAGTTGATGTAAGGAATGAGTTTCTTTTATGCCTTATCAAAAAAAAAAAAAAAAAAAAT
>VFFE01008908.1:241481-275948 GCA_008921705.1 Burhinus oedicnemus | reverse complement strand
CCCAAAGGGAAGAAAAAAAAAAAAAAAAAAAAAGAAAAAAAGAAACCAACCAAAAAAACCAAAAAGAAATGGAGTAAAGGCAGTGATAATCAACATGCAGTACTGTGCAAATATGTTGTCCATTGGAATCCTTAAAATCTGGGCAAAGACTTGATCTGCAGTTCAGGTGTACATGCTCAGTTTGATGTCCTCAAGTGTCCAAAATTGGCAGGACCTGCAGTCCACAGCTGGCTGCTAAATGCAAGTGAATCAGTTTAGCAAATTTACAACACTGATGTTGACTGTAAGAGAGGAAAATCCCAAGTACCAAACAAGTCCATCCAATGCACAGAGTACAAATTCCTTTTTTCAACAAAAAGTAGAAAAATCAAAAATACTCCCAAATGGGATACTTGATGGCACTAAGAGTTAACATATTTCATAGTTGTCAAAGTGGACTGAGAATCCTCCAGACTGTACAATAATGGAGAGATTTCACAGCTAAGTTTGACGTGTTCTTCCAATCTTCATTCTCAGGATAACGATGTCAGACATACTCATTCTATGTCCTCATTTACAGGTTCATCTTCATAATCTCTGTCGTGATCGAAATCTGGACTGTGGTTGGCTGTTGTCACTAAGGATAGCGGGCCTTCATTTTCATCTGGATCTAACGGTTCTTCTTTGACATGCACGGGGTGCCTGGAAAAACAAAAACATCGTCAATCAGCAAGTTGCTCATGCAAAAATGGTTTTCACAGCTCGGGTGGTTTGAGAAAGGAGAGGCAGTCTGGGCGTTCAGACCGTGTGCCAGGCCTAGGAGCTCCAGGCCTAGGAGCTCCAGGCCACCAGGGAGAAGACCCTCAACTTCTACGCCGGCCACCGGAGCCAAGCGAAGGCTGTGCCAGGCAGGCAACGCTCAACTTCCCTGGGAAAACACTCTGGGAGGAGCACCTCGATAGGGTTTCCGTCTCAGGATCAAGAGAAAACGCTCTCAGCTGACATATTAAGTTGATTAATACAATCTTTGGATAAATAAGCGGAATAAGCATCTGAACGGCAAAGCAGCAGTTTGTCAGCCCGCCGAGCCGGCGGAGGCTGGGCTAATCATCGCTCGCTGTGTGTGCGGCGTCTCTCGTTAACATGCAGAACCTGTGAGACAACTCTCCAGAGGACGACCCCAAGTGAGGTTCTATCATTAATCAACTTCAAGCAAACACAGCAAAGAGACACCATGATACATGCTTTAAACTCCAAATTAATGCATATTTTTACAAACTGTCAATAAGGGAAGAAAAGCCCTGCCAGGAAACACAAACAGAGAGGAAAAGGCTCGCTCAACACAACAATATGATAAGAAAGCACAGTCCTAACGAGAATAATAACACTGTCAGCTGTAAACAAGGCAGAACATGATCCCCAGCTCATGGTGGGCACAAGGATGTACTAAAGAGATGAGATCTGCCAAATTTCTCATTACAGCATAGCACATGAATAACCCGCAGGGGAACGGGGCTTGGTCATTCAAAACGGGTATGATAACAATTGAAAAATGTTGTTCGTAAATCATATTTACAACAAATCCTGTACAAATACAAATTACCCTTTTTTTTCTTTCTTTCTTTTTTTTTTTTTGTTCGGCAGCTTTTGAAATGTAAAATAGCCATGTGAGTCAATAGTGTCTTGTTGGTGGGACTTTATAGGAAAGTAGGATTTTATTGACATTACCAAGTATTAATAATGCGACACAGCAATGGAGACCCTGTTTGCTTCCTAAATAATTGATGTTGTAGGCAATCCCTTAAAATAAAGTGTTAATGAGTTCAAGTCCCACTCTGGCTCTCATTGAGTTGATATCCACCTCCTAGAGTCTTGTTTTTTCTCCATGCAGGCTGATTTAACCCTTTCATGTAGGCTACGTGAAAACATAACCCAAAGTGCAAACTTTCATTTATAGGAACGTTTTATCTCCTTGCGCAGCTTTGCTTTAAAATGAATGATCTAAAATACCTGCATTTTATTGTATGTTTTGTGTGGATAGGTACTCCGTTGCACTGACAGCCAGAATAAATCACCATACAGGGAAAATGTACTTGGGATCCACGTACAAGCCAAAGGTAACGCTGCCTATTTCAAGTGACCAGGGCGAACCAGCTGGACCCTTGCATAGTGTGCAAAGCTCTCCCACACCCTATTTACTTATTTTGGCTTGAGTCTGGATCAGTTTAGGAAGCATCTAACTTGCTGACTCCAAGCCATTTCTAATGTGAGCTGTGAATGCCTTTCAAGTCCCTGCATACTTCAACTTCTTAAGTGCTAGGTCAATACGTATTAACTGCACCTTCCAACCCATCCGACAAAGGAACGGTGGGGAAAAGAGATGCGGTATCCACGTACACACACCTTTTCCCTTCAAATTCACTAATACGCATCCTATCTACACACCCCTGGAAGCAAAGAGGTTCCTCTGCGCGTCACAGAATTTTCCCCAAAATTACAAGGAGACAGACATTGCTCATACAATTTTGACCTTATTATTGGAAAAAGTGGGGGTGAAAAAAAGGCTGGGAAGAGACGACTCAAATATCAGAGGTTAAGAATTAGCATACGCACATAAAAAGTCTCGCGAGCGGACGGCCGTCTCAGAGGTGTGCATGCGCTAACCGTCCCAGCGGCTCGTGGCCGCGAAACCATGCTGATTACTTGCAACCAGAAAAACTTGTATTATGAACAGGCTGTGGGGCCCCATACTTGGGAGAAAACATGAAATGGAAAACAGAAGAAAAAGGAGGAAAGAGCGGCTACACATAGACAGCGATAAAGTGTGCGCTACTCGGCCTTTATGGCAGTCATCTTTTTTTTAGTGCTGTTTTAATTTAAAAGTCTTGCTTGTTGGCCTTCTGGTTTTGATGCCGGTGCCGGGCTTTTTTTTTTTTTTGCCTTTTTTTTAAAAAGAAGTATTGTTTTTGAAAATGCAGATGGGAAATTTTCAAAGGGGAGAGGAGAAGGCACGTCGTGCGCAGCAGAGGTGGCCTTGGCACACGGACGGGAGTTTCTCCGAAGGCTGCTCAGGGGCCACATCTCAGTGTCCCCCCGCACCACCTCCTGCTTGGCCAGAGGGCAGAAGCGAATGGGTGCCAGCAGATAAGGCAGGTAGCCGCTGGGCTCGCAACCACCCGAAACGCTGTGAAAACTCCTTCAAAGGTCCCCAAACCTTTCGAAAGCAAACTCTGCCCTGCTTCTGGTTTTGTTACAAAAGCAGGTGAAACCAGATCGTTTTAACCGAGTTTCTCTTCGAGGTTTGGTGCGGTTCCCAGAAGTCAAAAGAACAAAACTTCAGGAGTGAAAAGCAAAGCCAGCACCAAGTTTTGAAAAGGGCTGCCTGACCCCGAGCGAGACAAAGCCGGAGAGGGCCACAAAGCCACGGGGAGGCACAGCCACGCCAGCCTCCTCCAGCAGCTCACGTGTTGGACAAACATCAGACAGCGAGCTTGGCAAAAACTCCGTCCCCCAAATTAGGAGGGTTATCTGGGTAATACAGCCCCCCGGGGAGAGATCCGCATGGAAAACAAGAAAAAAAAAAAATTCAACTCCTTGTGTACTCTGTCAGTTGTAACCACAAAGTGGCGTGTGAGGAGGAAACCTTACTGAATCTGTGATTTTGCTCAAACATTTCAGAGCAACTGAAATAAACACGCTTAAATAAGCTCAAAGGCAAAGGGAGACTTTTATATTTCTCAAGTAAATCCAAAGCTCTCTTTACCACCTCACCAAATCCCCGAACTGGGGAAGGAAAACTTCCTTTGGAGGCTAAAGAATGCAGTCTCTAAATTACAGAAAAGGTAAATGCTGGGCTAGGCAAAAGGAAAAAAAAAAAAAAAAGAAGCGGGGGAGGGGGGGAGAAAGGGTTTCCCATTTCTTTTTTGTAGTAGCAGAATTTCAGCCCATTCCTTTTAAGTAGATGCCCGAGACTCCAGAAGGGGTTAACAATAAATAACCTTGCTGAACACAGATTCCCCTTCTTTTCACATCTGAGTAATTCTTTTGTTTGTCCACTCTGGGAACAGAGGAGTTTTTAATAAAGCTGACTGTTGTTTAAAGCCACTGAGTTCTGGTGGTGCACACAGCATGGAGTAGTTTGCTTTGTGGCTACCTTTGGAGCATATCAGGATGAAAGTGTTATGTCCCCAAGCTGTAATTATGCGACTACTTTCTAGTGTTTCAAAAGGAGGGAGAGAAAGAAAAAAAAATAAAAAAACCCACCCTAGCCGTGGTTCAATGTGTCATAAAAAGGAAACGAATGAGCGGTAATAAGACTTCAGCTAAAGTGTTAGACTTCTTAGCTGTCATGTTAACAAGGTCCTTTAAACCTTACAATAAAGTTTAAAGCTTGATTTATTCTAATATACTGAAATTGTTTAAAAAATAATTTGCATTATGACAAGGAGATCCGTTCAGAGAAAAAAAACCTGAGAACGTCATTAACAAAGCAGGCTTACGGAAAATAAAGAGGTTGCGCAGCGTCTGGAAATCCGCTGTTGGCTCATGATTTTATTTAGTAAACAGGGTAAACCCCACGACGTGGGAATGGGGTTCTGTCTTCAGATCCCTTCAAACTACTTCGAAAGCCCATTTTAATGGGGAAGCTCAGAGGCTGGTATTGGAACATCACCCGGCCACGTTTTACTTAAGCAAAAAGAAATGTTCAGCAGAGAACACATATATTATCAATTCTGAGAAAATGAAAACACTCAGGAAACAATCATTTCCATATTACAACAGAAAATTGGATTTTCTGGTGAATAATGAAAATGAGGCATCCCTCCCCCCGTCCTCCTCTCTCTCCAGTATTTGTTCTGTGCCCCTCACCTTGGTATCAATGTGCTAAGAGATGATTATTAAGTGCAACAAAGGCCACGGCTATGCACAGTTCTGGGAGATGTCCTAGCCTGTTTCAACTCGGTTATTTTTCCCCCCTCGCAGTCTCTTCAAAGACAAGGAAACCTTAGGTGAAATGAGAAGTGCATGAACTACACTAGCCTTGAACTTGCAAAAAAATAATTACTTGGATTAAGGCAACATCATAAACGCTCATCCCTGTCTGTTAGGCCAGGAGAAACCCTTGGGAGAAGGCTTGTTTCTGGAGAAAAGCCACGTCCCTCCACTCCTCCTTCACGCTGGCCCTACGTGGTCACGGGCAGAGGATAACGAGTTGTGACTAAAACTGCCTCAAGATGAATCCGCGTGTGAGAGACGGAAAGTGTGTCATGCAACGCTACTTTGGGAGAGATAATTAATACTGCACAAACAATCACTGGAAAAGCTAAACACATTATTTGAATGTTTTGAAGTAAATGGTAAAAGACAATGTTTAAATTAATTATTAATTAAAAATGAATGTTGCCATCTTTAAAGATTTTTTTTTTTTCAAAGCACTCTGCGCACTGATTTAAAATGCCGCAATATCAAAGTATCCAGAGCCTCAGATTCCCTCCTGCCCCCTCCCCTCTGACAACACATTATGCAGGTGGGAAACTTTTTTGCCATTAAATGCTAATTAGTTTCACAACTAATTACTATCGTGGTATTAGGTTAATGTTTTTCTACTTTCTGATTTAGACTTACTTTTGTAAATCCCTTATTCAAATTACTTTGAAGTGAAAGACTACAAATTAGTTCTCTTTTTAATGCGTAATGTGAGCCCTGGCGAGGCAGCCAGTAATTCCACAGCCCGGTTTAAGGAACGGGCAGAAGAAAGGCAGCGCGGCTCTCGCCCAGGGTCACTCGCACAGGTACCCAACCGCTCCGCAGAGTTTTTAGAGAACTGCAAGACTTATAAACTCCAGCTTCCTCGCCAGCTGCCAATTACCCGGTATGTAATTTGAGGGGAGGGGGGAATTTATAGCTTTGCAAACTCACTCTGTCACCCCATAAATACCGAACACACCCATCGGGGCATCACACCCTTCCTGCCTTACCCTTTCCTGCGCCAGCTCGCTGTCCGGGTGCCATTCACGTTGAGCAGGGACGGCGATCCCCCATTACTTCACGAGGTTATATACGCACTCATTATACTGCCGTCTGTTGCTGTAATGCTCCTATTAATTTTCCTTTTGATATTTTAAGAGCAATCTATAAATCACGCAGACCTTCACGTGTGCCATCGTTAATGCTTAGCAAGACTGTTGTGCATCGAGTGGGTTTTTTTGGGACCTGCCACACAAGCCCATTTCCCAGCTCTGCCCCACTGGCATGCTTGTCGGGTGGGCCGAAGGGGAGAGAAATCAGATTTTTTTTTTTTTCTCCAAGAAAGCAGTTGCCTATGAGGTTTTGCAAGGTTTAAAGAAGAGAACTGCAAACAAGTTAACAATTTTATAGCTCTGTGCGCTTGTCGAACTGGATTGAGCTGATGGGTTTTACGTGGAAGTTGGTAAACGGCCCTTTTACGTTCTAATCAACCTAAGCACGTCCTCAGATGGAGATTGCGGACTCTTGCTGCTCCATCCATGAACCTCGGGAACCAACCACGAAGGCCTCCAGAGCCACACTTCAGCAGACGGTAAGACAACGCCTAGAGCCACACACGCGCCTCTGCCGTACTTACATTGCTTGCATAGGGGAACGTCCTGGACTACTGTCACTCCCGTTACTGTTCGTATGCTCCATTGCACCATTAAGCTCTTCCCTCATCGCGTTGGCTAAATTGCCCAGAGTGGGATTTCCCATGGAAGCAGTAGTGTATAGAGGTATACTGTTCTCAGCCATTGAAGCCTGCCAGGGACACAAACAAGGATATGAAGAGCCATGACTAACGGTTTTATACATTACACAACACGCTCACTTATTCCAAAACATTCTCCGCATTTACATTATTTGCAATTACCGTTTATTTTAAATATTGTGCTTTCTGATAGGTATTACCCCGATTCCACCAAGGGAAATTTAACATCATTTAGATCTGGGTTTAAGCATTCATAGCTGTATTGGCTTGTGAGAGGACGGAGCTTTCCATTCCCTATTTGGAATTACACCCCCTGGAAAAATTACAACATCCCGTTCCTATTTTCATTTTGCAAAATTATGTTTGGGGCTTTGGGTTTTTTTGTGGCTTAGGTTTGGGTTCTGTTTTTAATGGAACGGGGGATAAAAAAAATTACAAGTCGCTCAGCTGATAACTGCTTCCTACCAGCGCAAACAGGCACCAGGCAGGAGGGCAGCGCTACCGAGTTTGGTTTCTCTCGTGACACAAGCGTGAAGCTGCGGTTAGCACTACCTGCATCAGTCCGAGTGGCACTGATCTACCCGAGAGCTGAATCAGTTCGTGTGAAATTTTTTAAAGCCTCAGCAACTCAGCTTTTATCTTGGCTATTACAGATCTCACCATTTTATTTCGATTTTTCCTCGTTCTAAAGAAATACCACGCAGAGGCACACTGGAGTTAACTTTCTAAATGGAAATCTTTGTAGGAAGAGAATGAACTGTTAAATATTTTCCTTCTGATTCCCACCGTTCTGCCTGCTAATATTTACTGTGTGTCAGCATTAGCTCATGTTGACGGCACAGTCCTGTGCCCGGCGCGGCAGCGGTGGGAGTGCAGAAGCCCGGAGCCCCGGAGGAGCCCAGCGTTTGGCGGAGATGGGATCCACGGCTTTCCAAGGCCGTATTGCCCAGGGACTCGAAGGACATTTAACCATTTCACCCATCCCAGCTGGATCTGGCTGACATCATCCGCAGCTCTCTGAGCCGTGTCACTGCCGGAGAGCCACAGACGCTGGCTCGGCAGCGCTCGACCTGCTCCGGGGGGGGAGGTCAGCCGGCTGTGGCGACGGAGCCAAAAAATCCATCAGACTCCAGGTCTGCGAGATGCAAACCCTGCCTGTGGGAGGGGAATTCATGCAAATGTACTCCCCACGCTCCCGCCTGCTCCTAATTCGTGGGACAAAACTCCTTGCTTGTTGCCATCTGAGCCGGCAGAGTTTTTTCCAGGCAAGCACAGCCAGAGACCGGGCGGGGGGAGACGGGATGGGAAGGGGGGTGCACGGCCAGCTCTGACTGCAGCATCTTCAGGAGCATGGCCCCTTTTATTCTTCCTTAGGTTGACCTCTCCATGTGCAGCCCTATGTGTCACACGTGATTACAAAAGCTATTCTAACGGGGAGGATTATTTTTATCTTCTTGATTCAACAACCGGCAAACTCATTGTGATTAGGGGATGCAAAGAATGGTTCACATTTCCTGCACTTGGCAAAATAATGACTCAAGTTCTTCACCCATAGTGATAACTTGTAATTGCAGTAAAGCAATTTACTGGGGGAGAGGTGGGACATGAGGAGTATCCGCTATAAAGATAATAATAGGGAAGGGGGGTGTTTTGGGAGCCCTCAGCCACCCGCTGGGAAAAGAGAGCGCTGGTGAGAGCTGGAGTCCCCGTACCTTCCACACACAGAGCGGGGAGAGAGCTGCTGCTTCTCCCTGGCCGCGAGGGAAAACAGATGGAGGAGCCGGCAGAGGGGTCGGGGTGAAGGAGAGGGGCAGCTCTGCCACCCCACAGGAGAAGAAAAAGCCATCCTGGTGGCACACAGCACACCGTGCTGTCCCCCGGAGAGGCGGCCGCTGCGCTCACGGGGACGTGCAAAGAGTCAGTCTTTGCCAGGGGAACACTGTTTGTTAATTATTAATTAGAATGAACATAGAAACTGGCAGGTAAAGCGGCCTTGTGTCCTAGGAGGAAGGTTGTTGCCCAAGCGAGGTTCGAACTGCCCACATAGCGTTGGCCACCCACATGGCTTTGCCCAAACCCTTGTACAGCGCCCCAGCACCCGCCGGCATTCCGCCTCCAAAATCCAACGGGGGGAGAGAAGCAAGGAACCTGCTGGTGGATTTTCAACCTAAACGAGGACCTGTCTCAGTGCAATGAATATTGTTCACCCCCATTTATTAGAGGGGCCACCGCGGTAGCAAATCTGGCCCAGGCTCTTCTCTCCATCAACTCAGTTCACACGATGCTCTGGAGGGGGCATGAGTACGTGCCGCTTCCAGGAAAAGTGGGAAATGGAAACAGTTTGGAGGTTATCACAAAAGACAAGAATGGATGGAGATGACGACAACGACACGTGTTTCAGAAATAAAACACGAACAGTTCCGTATGATAAGCATATTAATTGAAATTAGTCACATAGTTAACAATGTGAAGAAATGCAGGATCATTTCACTTTTGCCTTTCAGCCTCATGAATGTAAAATGTGCTTGTAATCTTAATACTATTCAAGAGACAAAGCAGTCTTTAAAAATCACACTTCACAAGACTCAAGGGAAAATAAGTTACTAATGAATGGTATTTACAGTTGCTTCATTTAAACATGCTTTCCTTTGCTTTTCAGAAGTTACTGCACAAACTCAAATAATTAGAAGAAATGCAGAACATGGCTTTTCTCCTAATAATCTCTCTCTCGGTTCTGAAAAGAGAAGTCGGCTAAACCTTCCACAAAACGCGGTTGCCCAAGCAAATATCCATGGCCATCAGTGAACTTCTCAACAAGCGGCTCTCCACAACCAACCAGGGTGCGACCACGCACGGTGCTGCCTCCTGGATAAATTCACACTCAATGGAAGAGGCTTGAACCCCTGCACAAGCACAATCCCCCCTTCCCTGCAAATTCAGGGCACGGTAATGCATTCGTAGCTTGGGTTCCTACAGCAACTCCTGACTTTACCTGGGGTTTCTGAGATAGACTCGGGAATTTGTCGAGAGGGGAAAAAAATGCCAACCTGGTAACACAGCACGTGAAAAAGGGCTGGAGACGCGCATACTTTTAGGCTGCAACTTATTAATTGTGCACCGACACTTTGCGTATTTCTACATCGTGAAAAACCAGATTTTTTTGTCTTACAATTATAGTACAGTTTAAACCAATAAAAATGATCTTATTTTTTTTTCTTATAGGAATTGCGACGTTTATTTTTTACCAACAATAGGAAGATATGCAAAAATAGCCCTTAAAAGAAAAGGGGGAAAAATGATCTGCTTTCTCTTTAAACCCACGAACAATAGAAGGTCACGTGCCGCAGTATCCTATCATTCAGCACATTAATAGCTGTGCTAGAGTAATTACACTTGTGGTATTTTTGCCTCAAGTGAAATTCTGAAATAAGAGGATGGAAATTATGATACTGCTGATAAATATTAATAAGTGAACTTTTAATTTTTTTGCCACAATATTCAAAATGCTAAGCATCTAGCTAATGCTGAAGCAGCCTGATATGTGTTTGCCTCCAGGGACTATGATGCTTTATGCACTTAAGAAAAAAGTTTAACGGAATTAAAATTTAATATCTAATTAGAGCAAGGCTAATATATTTTGAAATGAGTGGGGAAGACACACGCCTCTGTTGCATATTTGCTACAGTCATTAATCTTACCTGTAAAGCAGCATTGAGAGGTGTGCAGTAGGTGTGGCTGGTCTGTATGTTTTTAATAAGAGAAGGGTTACTGCATAAGAAAAACATAAAAAGGAGAGTTAAATGCAACCAACTTCTGCGCGAGCGTTTCAAGCATGTAATGCTTCCTCCCACACCAGAAAACTAGAGCTGAGACTGTTTTTCCATACAAGTTCTCTTTAGTTACTCTTTTTTTTTTTTTTTTTTTTTAATTTAAAGAAAATATCTGAGTTTTAGGCTACGGTTATCATATTTGCCTTTACTAAATAAGGAACATCATTATCTCTCGACGTTACCTCGCCATGTGTTCTACTACCCTGCGTTAGTAGCACATCTTGGCATCTCTGCTCATTTTAGCTGTGTTCAGGAGAAATTCTCCAATATTCGTCGTGTCTGGGAGCCAGTTACCATGTAAAGGTCCATCATGAGGAGGCTATGATCAAAAGCATCACGGGACATTTTAAATACTACTTCATGAAAATTATTCGCTAAGTCACTGGCAGCAGAGTCCCTCGCAATGGAGCAGGGGACCATGATGAGAGAGGATCTGAGCCGCGTTACGTCCTGCCAGGAAAACGGCAAGCGGTCCCGGTGAGCGGCTGCCACCGCCGCCACCACCCCAAACATGGGCTGTGGGCATGGAGGCACGACGGCAGGCACTGCTGCACCGCAGTGGAGCGGTACGGACCACGCAAAACAACACACGCTCCCCTGAAGGGCCGTTTTGATAAAGAATATTCTGGTGTGCTATTTTGGACCCTTACTTTAGTCATCTTAACTTTACATAAGGAGCCAGATTTGAGAAAAATGAATGCCAAGCGTATCCGCTCTCTCTTTAGCCGGCATCTAAATATCACTGGTTCCACCAGAGGGGAAGAAAAATTAAAAAAATCATCAAATACAAACTAGATAAAAAGTGCCAATGCAAAAAATGTTCAAAAAGTTTTATCACTTACTGGGTTTGGGGTTTTTTGCCCCTTTTTTTTTTTTAATGTGGGAATAAATCATGGTGAGAAGAGTCTTAACTAAGCCCCTCGCACAGGGACCAGCAAAGATCAGTTATCCCGGAGAGATGGCCTTCGAGTAAAGGTCAAAGAAAATTGCTTTGGGAACCCCAGGAATATTTGTGCGTGGTTCTTGTAGACACAGGACGGCCTGTTGATTATAATCTTTACAGCCGGTCTCCCTGCACTTTCAAACTTTTTTAAAGTTAATTCAGCGTTTCTGTCTTACAGGCACCTTACTCTCTTTCTGATTAAGAGTTGCAAAACAAGGCATACGACTGAAAGCAAAGGAAAATATCAGAATTAAAACTTATCTGAAGCCTTTCCTGGCATATATCTGTCTTCCTGACAGGTCTACAGCAGCATATCTGCACTAGCGCGGATAATTATTTTAGTCTACATTGCACTATAAACAAACGCTATAACAAACATGTCAAAGTAGAGTTATTACTACGGGCATTTGGATTATCAGAGTAGGACACACAAAATACACGCAACAACCAAAAACTTAGTTTCTTTAGCAGCAAAGGTGATGTCACTATTTCGTGAAATGCAAGTCTACATGAGATGGGTAAATCATGCAAAGCAAAGCAACAGCAGAAAAAAAAAATTAAAGCAAGTAAAAGCTCTTACTGTGCAACAAGCTCGCCAAAGTTTTCATCAGGGCAGTATTTTCGAGGACGGCCTCGTTGAATATGACGGCCACGTTTAAACTCTTCATCATCAACAGTCCAAAAGGACCCAAACTCATCCTCTACTCTGATAAAGCACTTATGCAGTGAGAGGTTGGTGCGAATGGCACCCTGGGACAAGAGCAGCAGCAAAGGAGATGAAGTGGAAACAAAGGGACACGGGATCGGGGACAGAACAGACATCAAATACAGGGAAAAGGAAAAAGAAAATAAAATGCAATAAGCATAAGCAAATGGTTTGTGAGGGTTAATATGCATTGCCACCTAAAAGCTACTAGCATGTGATGCAACAAACACCAAGCAAGCAGGGTCAGGGTACTGGTGGGCATACAAACAGTAGTGATGAGATGTTTGTCTTGGTTTCCCTTAACTGAAACAATGCGAAACCACCTGTGGTTGGTCTAACACCAGCTAGCAGCCAAAAGCCTCTACGTTAAACTGTAAGCATGATCCAAGCTAGGCTAAGAAGTTCAAACATGGTGGACATACCCACTGATCTTTTGTGGCCTTCGTTTTTGGAACTCTAGTTCATCCACTGTCCATACTGCCCCTTTAACGTTTTCTACTCGCACAAAACACTTGTGAAGACTAAGATTATGACGCACTGCATTCTGCAGCAAGTATAAAAGAGAAAACATTCAAAAACTTTCTATGAGAAAATGCTCATCATTGTCCAAGAACAGCAGCACAGTCAGCTTGACAGCCCTCATTTTGCAATGTTAAGCCCCTTCCCCTCCCCACACCCGCTTGCTTTCCCCGGCTCTTTACATCTTATTTTTGCAAAGACAAAATAAATATAAAAGCTTAAACCCAAGATTAGCAATTCAAGTTATTCTTATCAATTATCCCCAGTGTGAATGAGAACAGCCATCATTTTAAGCATGCATGTTGTATAATACAGCACATTTCATACAGAACACAAGAGGAACATCGCTTAAACATTTGCAAAACAAATATATACGCTCTGCAAAGAGAAACTTGTCCTCTCCTGGAAAAGAAAGCGGTTAGAAAGAAGAGAACGGATTTCATGGAAGTACAGACGGCTCAATTTAGCAGAGAGGCACTGGAGCTGGTGTTGCTGCGGTTTCCCACAGCTGGGCTAATGCGAATCAGGTGCTGAACCTCCATCCACACCCACGGCATGGATCGGGGGCTCGGCAGCACCCCACCGGCCGGCACGGCACTGACTCCTGCCTCCACGGCTTGCTCTTATATGGAAGTTGGCTCCTATTTCTGGCAGACTACTGTACTGACTGATCTGAGCCTCTGCCAAGTGAAAACATGAGGAGGGCTCTCCGAAACAAAGTGATAATATCCCCACAGCTCATCACCCAGAGGGACTCGCGCTCATGGCATCCGATGCTCAGATGTCCTCTCCGCAGCTCGGTACTGGGGAAGGATGAGCCCGGCCAACCCCTCCGATGTGCCCGGACCTCTGCGGAAGCTGGACCTAATGAGACACCTCACTCTGTCACGGCAAGCTGTTGGCTCTTCTGTCCCTGCTCCCCCTGGAACAGTGCCGAGAGCCTTGTTATTCCTCAAAGGGAGCACCACGCTCCTTCCCCGTTTTAGGAGTTTTCCGAGCAAATACCCTACTACAAAGCCACTCGAATTTGTACATGGAGCTTGTCCCCAGCGCTGCTGAAAGGGGTTTGGTAAACAGGGAAAACAGGAGAAGCCATTTGCTGAAAATATGCAGGCGAACAAACTCCATCCATCATCACTGGCACCATTGATTTAGTCAATCTGGTTGACTCGTTAGCAGGCACAATGCCAGCCAAACACATGGCCTGGGTCTAGGCAACCAAGAGACTACAATTTTTTTTCCTTCCATCGTCATTGTCGTCGTCGTCTTCTTCTTTTTTTTTTTTTTTTTTTTTTTTAATGAACATGGGGTCTGGATGGTGAAAGGGAGCTCTAATCATGAATGTCTAAATCACTGTGCAAACAAAGGGTACGCACAGTGCATTTGTCATGTAAATTAAGAGGCAGTGGTGTGTGTGCCTGCGAGGGGAAGCCAAAGAGTCTTTTGCTACTTTTTCATTTCTCTGCCATCGCTAGCACGGTCCCCACGCTCCCGTTCCCGGTACGGGGGAAGAGTCAGGGCTCAAACTGCCTTTGCTCAGCAGATGCTGGAGCGCAAACGTGTCTCCTCCGGCTGTAGGTGCCCCATCTCAGCACTTTGACTTTTCCACGCTCGTCTGCTTGTAAACTGGTGGGAAAAATAGACCTTGAATATGCTTTTCCTCACAGCAAGGCAGAAATCTAGGAGAAAGTCAACCTGTCCATCAGGGCTGCTTCTTTCTACCTTACTTTCTTCTGTTCTTATTTTTTAATGATTTTTTTTTTTTTTTGTTCCCTCCCAGTTCTTCCAGATTTCACTGCTGTTGAAATTTTTGGCAAAATCCTCGATTTTGAGGTGGAGGAAAAACACGCAAACGCCCCACACCTTACAGGGTAAAATCAGCCAGCTCAGCAAGCGCTGGTGGGTGCCGCACTACTGCAACCCGACACAGGGCTGCCGGCCCACATCTGGGTAACTCAGGCAGTTTCCTGTGAAAATGGGAACTCTGTCAAGTCTGGAGCAAAATGTAAGAATAATAACGCTATTTCCCCCAGTGAAAGCTGATCTCGTGGTTCATACAGCAGTTGATCAAATGCACACAGCAAAGTTCAGCGAAGTGAGTCCTCGGAGTTTGTAAACAGTCTCTAAATACACGGTTGAGCAGAAATATTTGGATTCTTCTTTAAATAAATTTAACGCCGGAGAAATACTTCACAGTCTGTTCTTGCTCTCTTGAAGTCAAAGTGCAATTGATGGTTAAGGCTGCTAGATCAGGCTCTGGCCGAATACGTTGAGACAGACAAGTTGAGTATTTGCAAGACGTCCATGAAGTGTTGCCCTCGCTTTCTATTTTCCACGTGATCACTTATTTAAGGAATTCGCGGCAGAAAAGAAATTGTTTTGTTTCCCCTGCCTCTGGATACTTGCTATCTAGCAGTTTTATTTGAACAATACCCCAACGTTTCGGAGCCACACCTGCAGCCCGTGCCTCATGGCTGCGACTCAGCGCCAGCAAATTACTCCAAAAAATAAAAGCAAACAGACATTGCCTCTGACCTGTCAGAACCAGTTCACAGTGCTCCCCCAGCAATCAGCTTAACAGAAAAATTAGGAGCTATTATTGTAAGATTATATATTTACCTTGTTAAAAATATTTGTATGCAAGCCACTTTTGCAGAAAAATTACCCTGAACATGCTTGAATGTAGTAAATGAAAGGGTTTGTTATTTTAATAACTGCTCAGGCTCTGCTGTACTGCATTTTGGGAAAGAGGTTCATTTTTTAAAGATCTTTATTCCTGCACTCTTCTATGTTTTTGAAAGAGGGCTCAGGGAAGCTTGCCCACGCCAAACCCTGACCCTAAACTTGGGGAACCCTGACCCAAATGCCCCCTAAGCATTAGCTGAAGGTGAGAGCAAATCAGCACGTATATATTCAAATTATTCTGATTCTGCAATTAGCCCCTTGTGCTTGTTCTGCACCCCGTGGGCTTCCCGTCATGCCAATCCAGAGCTGCATTTTCATCCCTGCTGTTCCTGAAGGCTGGCATAAATCTGAGCAGTCTTCAGCACGAAAACCTGCGTTACTTCAAGCAGTTGCCAATTTTGCTACTGCTGGTGGAACCTGGGGTGAAGCTTCTCTTCCCGGGTAGGTGAAGCAGGACCTGGGCACCTGCACAAGGGTCAAGGTGTCCCGGAGGGGTCCCCAAATGGCACCTGCCTCCCCGAGACACATCTCGCCCTTCTGCAAGCCCGAGGGTCTGCAGCTCAGCCTCTCTCCTCCTCCTTTGCAGAAGCACACTGTAAGTGCACGTGGCTTCTGGGACTGGATTTTACGTGATGCACAAAGCTAATTCCTACAACTGGCCTCGCAGGAGATACGGCCAGGGCTGCCTGCTGCCTTCTTCCACTCCCTCCTCCACTTCCCTCCCCTTTGCTGCTGGAATTAAATAGGATTTTTACTTCAGCACCCACACCTGCAGCTGCTGAAAAGTCCTACTGGAACCACTCCAGCAGCAAAAGACAGGCAGGTCTAAAAGGATCTTAAATCAGGGAAAGTTAATTTCCTTTCTGGATAGTAAGGAAGCTGCGAAGTGAAACACTGCTCATGTTTTCCAACGGCAGTGAAGAAATCAAAGCAGCAATCACAGAGACTTTTCCTGAACCTAAGAGCTTCTAGACCAAGGTTGAAAATGTACAAAATTGTGCTGGGATCTGAATTAAAAGCAAAACATGCTACTACAACCCACGCTAGCTTCCAAGGACCATTTTTAGCTCCGTCCTCTGAAGGAATTAATCCTAAATGCAGGCTGAGACAGGAAAAACAGGAAGAGCTGATGAAACAGCATGCATGGGACATATTCATCCTACCTGGTCATTTGAAGTTGTTTGAGAGCAACAGAGTTGTCTAGATTAAGAGAGGCTCAAAGTACCGGGGGTGCAATTCTTACAGCAATACAAGATCTTATGATTCGATTCATTCATTTGTAACTGCACTAGCTTCAGAAGCCAGCGCGGCCGTTGTAAGGGAAGGAGTGGCCCCCCAGCACAGAAAATGAAATTAACTCCCCAGACCTCTTATCTAACAATATCTGAGATGGTTATGGTAGGAAACTAAAGTGCCAAATATCAAGTTAAACACACTTCTTATTGTGAGGCTTGCTTCTTGCATGTTATGTTCAATAAGCTTCTGCTGTATGATTAAAAAAAAAAGAAGAGGAAGTTTCTAACGGATCTGTATACATAGTTAGAAGTCAATTGATTGAGGAAAGAAATCCACTGATCTATAGATCCTAGGAAAAAAAGTGGTGGTTGTGATTAGAGTCTACGTAACTAAAAAGACAAACAGTGTATCTTCTACTGACACAATAACTTTACCTTTTTTTTTTTTCCCCCCTAATATGTTCCAGCTGAAGGGCTTGAGTTTCACTGCTAGCAGCAACCACACAGAGGAACTCGTGGCATAATCACAGAACATAAAAGCCAATAATGGGGATTCAATTAGTGGTTTTCAAAGGCGGAAGAATTTTTCTGCCAAATATCAAATTGTTCCTGCAGATAAGGCACCCAGTGTGTGTCAAAACTGCCGATCTAAATTTTCATGTCCACATGTCGTTACAATTTGTTATGTCATCAGCAACGACTATTCTGTACATGTCAGATCTCAAAGGCAAGAGGCACAGGCGGGCTAAGGCTTACCTTCCACGTCGCCGCGTTGCGTCTGAAGTAAGCAAACATTCGCGTGAACCAGTTGTAGATTTCATTTAGTGTTAGCTGTTTTTCTGGAGATTCGAGGATGGCCTTGTGAAGCAAAGCGATTGCAAGATCAGTTATGAGCACACCAGTACAAAATACACTCACAGTTTTATTTTACCAAATACAAAAAGGAAAGAAAGGAAGAAGGGAAGAAATAAAGAAAGAAAGAAAGAAAGAAAGAAAGAAGAGATTTGGAGCAAAAAATCCAAAGGAGGGTTTTCACAATATGAACTAAGATTAATGGCTGTATTTAACAGTTCAATGGCAAAATTCAAAATGGAATTATCTAATTGTTTTGAGTTTTTATTTCTGTTTCCTTACAGAAATATTAATTTATTAGTCATTCATAAAGCAGAATCAAAGAGAAATGCAAAACATTTCACTAGCTGATTAAAGCTCAGTAATTATTTAGAGCTCAGATTAATTCTAGGGATCAGAGATTACTGTAGCTTGTGATAATTGACTTGCCATCTTTAAACAGGCTCATTTTCACTGTTGTGTGAAATGAATTTCCTAATAATCACATCGTATTGTAATACTTAATCAAAAGCAATTATGTTATATATTGCAGTTCTAAAAACCCTTATAGTAAAGGTTTGAGCATTTGAGCATGCTTACATACCAAAGGTTTGAAAATCTATTTAATCCAGAGTGTGCACATATAGGGAGATTTTTTATTTATTTTTTTTTTCTAATCCAAATGTGTGTGTTTGGCCCAGCTTACCTGTCTAATTAAAGATGCATACGTGAATGGTGGTCTAACTTCTGCGTTCTTATAAAATTCTTGGTTCTGGGCAATATCTGCTAAATAAGAGCAGTTGTTCCGTTATCATCACAGCCTGCCGCTGCCAGGCTGCGAGCAACAACGAGCCGCCTGACCAAAGGGGCTGCGCCACCAGAACCCCTTTACCTGAAGAAATGGGGACGTTGTATTTATCCGAGTACCGCCTCCGGATGGGTCCGACGTTGTGCATGCTCGTGGTAGTGATGACCGACGGTCCCTGCGTGACGGGAGTGATGGGCGCAGTCGGGGTGGTGGGAGTATGAGGTAAGCTCTGCGGAGACGCCTCGGATGCGGTCTTGGAAAGCGTGACGCTCGATACCAGATTCAGCTGCGGAGGGAAGGACAAGGATTTCGTTACAAACAGCATCTTGGGCTAATTAAGGGCTGCAGAGAAAATTCTCGATAACGGGGTCTTCCTCAGTTTGGAGGAGACAACACAGCCCGAGCATTTGCTTCGGCACAAAGTGCTGTTGCAACATCTCTGTTCGGAGCCAGTAAAGGGAAATAAATATATACATTTCCAAATAGGTTTAAAAAAAAAAAAAAAGAATAACGTACGTAGCCTGCTGCCAGAACTACAATCATGGATTTTTATCTAAATCTTAAAACAAGATCTCACACAGTACAGAATCATTTTAATATTTTATTTTAGTTCCATTGTTTCACAATCTAACCCCCGCACGTCTCTTATTTCCATGCTATCATTATGCATGGCTTCTAATCAATCTTCTTGGATATTTCATTGAAGGCATCGGGCTTAAAATAAAAGGCAAGACTTTCCTAGGGACGTACTAGGGAGAAATGCAATCTCTCTCTTCAGCATTTGGGCTTTTTTTTTCCACCTGCCACCCCCTCTGTTCATCCATTTTAAAAGCAAAGCCCAGAGTAGGTTAACACTGGAATAATTTAATTAATCACACTGCATGAAATACTGCAAGCGTTCAGCCCAGCAGAAGTGGCACCAATCTTTTTTTTTCTCCTAGGACGGAAGGCATCAGCCTTACCTGCACGAAGCCCAGCCCCGGACAAATGGCAGGTCGCCACAGCCGGCTGTAAACCCCAACTGCCTCTGGGATTGTCTACCAAACCCAGCGCCAACTCAAGTGTTTTCGATACCCAACCCTATTTCTAGAACCAGCATCCACATCCCTCCCCGACCCCTTCTTTTTGCCCTACAACGCCCTTTGAAAGACGATGCTCCGTCTCAATAGGTCACTCCTGCTGAAGTATTTTAAACAAACAATCCCATCTCTTAACTACACCATCGGAAAAGACAACTGAGAAAAGGGCTCTTTGACTACTTCCACATTTCCTTCCCTGCGGCAGTTTTGCCAGTGATATTGGTGAAATCCTGACCCCGTTGAAGTCGGTAGCAAAATTCCTACTGAATTTAACAGGGCCAGAATTTTACAACTTTTGTTTGTGATTAAAATTCCTTTTTGCTGGACATTAAACCTTTTCAGATGAAGGCAAGGCACCCTACTCAGCTATGCCCCCAAACATCTCATGTTTATCCATAAGGCACTGTATTAATTTTCCTCGTATGAAAGTAACTAGATAAGAAAACTCCTATTAGCATCCCTCATATGAGTTAATAGCCACAAATAACACTTCTTTATAAAAATAATAGGATTCATCCAAAACAAAGGTAGTGGAAAAGAAAGGGCTCTAATATTACAGAAAGAATACCAACGCACAAAGCCCATCGCCCGCAGAAAGGGCGCAGCGGAGCCACAGATAAAGCCTGATTGCTTTTCCCTCCCGACGGCGAGACGGAGCAAGCCGAGGGAAGCCCCACCACCGATGCCCGGCGCTGTGCCGGTGCACCGGCAGCTCGGGCGCCGCTCCAAGGAAAGGTGGCGGCGAGCAGCAGACCTGCAAACACCCATCTTTCTGTGCAGGTGCTCGCAAAGGACGTTTCGCCATCCAGCGGGAAATATTTTAACGCTTTGTGGCGAGGCCGGAGAGTGCAAACCCAGCGAGGGATGGCGAAAGACGGTGAAATATGGGTTATTGATTTCCCAGAGACTCCCGCACTGGCGTGAACCGCTAAATGCAACCTGGGGGTGAGGACGCGTGTTCAAAGCCCTGCGGCGCCGGGCACTGCCGCCACGTGCTGCCACCGCCGCCGAGAGCCCAGTCCGTTCGTTGACTGGCGTGATTTAAGGACACCGATTAGGGACACACATGCAGTCATGTCTCCCTGTTATCCGTCTATCCATCTATTACATATGATAAAAGGACCAGCGACAATAATCATAGTACGACTGACAGGTCTCACCACGAAATTAAACCTACTGTATTTTATCTCAGTTTCTAAATGGACATTTTAACAGTCCAATAACTGCGAGCAAATCTGCATCAATTTTAAGCGCCCGTCTCTAGCGCAGGCTCGGCAGCCGGACCCTCCCGTTGGAAAGATCGCCGCTCGTGCTTCACCCTTACGGCTCCAACTACTCCATTTCAAAAGAGCCCCCTTCCTTTTTCAGTGTGTAAAAACTTAACGTTTCATCTGTTTCTACTAGGGAACTGCGAGAACGGATCCACAAAGGTCAGCGTTCCCTGCTTAAAGAACTGGAATCCAGTTAAATTTCTTTAGGCTTTTCAGCGTAGGTAGCAAGTAGGAATAAACACAGGAGAGGACGAGCAAAGGGGGGGGCTTTAACAGGCTTGACAAATGACACTGTGATTCACACCCACTGCTGGGCTGCCACTAATAAGCTACAGAGGAAGCAGCCAATCTCAGCTAATTACCAGATAAAATTGTATTGTAAGGACTCTAATTAGGAGATGCTTATGGAGGTGATCTAATGATTAAACGCTGCATCCGAGTGACCCCACCATCAATGTGCAGTGGTGCAAGATGTCACCGGAATATTTTGTAGAAACAGTAATTTTATTTCAAGGAGGGGAGGCAGTAATATTTGTAATAATGGCTATGAGGTAAACTAATTAAAAGACAGTTCCTAAAGGAAGACTGTGGCTTTGAGCAGCTGTGGCCGTTCCAAAACAAAGTGCCAAATCTCAACAGAGGAGCTGCAGTCAAGTGGAAAATTTCTGCCTGACCTCTGCTCTCGCTATTAATTTGCAGGAAAACTAATGACACATATACATATTCCCACAAAATTGTTCTAATTGCTAATTTGCCAAAGGAGCCCAGTTTCCAAATTAAACATGACTGCAGTCTGTGAGGAAAGAGAGAACAAAAAGCTGGAACACAGCGAGTGTGCCGCGTTTCACCTCCGACAACCGCTTGCGAGCCTGAACCAACAAGTTAATGAAACACGACCTTGTCGATCGCTAGCGAAGTTTTTCCTTTTTCCGTGTTTTATTTGATGACACTCTCCTCTTCCAGCCGGGGTCTGATCCCTGCCGGTGCCGTGACCAAAACACAAGCTAGGGTACGGGAGGAGAGGGCTGCGCTCCCTCGGCAGACCCTCGCTGCTGCTTTCTTTGTTGCATCTATAGCAGGAAGGCTGAAAAATCGGTTGTGAATTAGAGCAGAATAACAAATTATGAATGGTGTTGGTTTTGTTGCCATCTTGAATTATTAATCCGAATGGTAAACTATTAAATCTTAATACTGGCATCAATTAGAAACGCGAAAGCGGCCGCGGCTGATTGTGCAGGGCAAAGATCAGGGAGGGACCAGGCAGGGAGGGTTTCTTTTCCTGATGGAAACTCGACACAGTTTCTCCCTGTTTGCATTTTCTATTTAAAAACAAGTTACTATGATTAGAAAAGCTGTTCGCATTTGTATTTTGCGAACAGCCCGTTTCCCACATACCGTAGTTTTTGGAGGACATATCACTGCTGTCAGAGGGGAGGGAGCCTAAGTCACGGAGTCAGCACTTCCGTGAGCGAGAACTCCTGCACGGCCACAAGGCACCCTGGGGCACTCTCCCAGTACGCCAGAGAGTACGGCCCTTGCACCAAAGAGTTAAATGTTTTTGTAATGTTTGTACTGGGGATGGGGGGGAGGGAGCATTTCCTCCAGCCTTAACAAAAAACAAAACAAAAACCCCCAAAAACAAGAAGGGGAGGGGGGGGAACCCAACAGAAAAACCACCAAACCCCACAAGTTTTAGGTCCTGAAACCCTGCAAATTCAATCACTGAACCTTGTTGGGTGCTTTGTGCAGTTTTGGTTTTTGAGAACATTTCCTCGTACTGTTTTAACTTCATCATAAATGCCATAATTGTTTCAGCGTTCAATATCCTGCTTAGGATTTTATTATTAACCTTCCCTTTCAAGAAATAGTCATGTCTTCCTATTAAAGGTGAAAACTGAGTCATTTTCTTTTTTTTTTTTCTTTAGATATAAACAAGGCAGAGAGGTAACCCTCTCCTTCACCCCGTACCATAGATTTTCCAGTAAGTGGCTCTCCCATTAGGGCTCAGCCTGATTTCTTTTTGTGTAAACATTTTACATGACAATAGTGGCTGCACATAAAAAAGCCTCTGAAACTCTTTTAAAAGAAACAAAGAAAAAAAAATATATATATATTTCTCAGCATCCCGGTGGGGCCGTACCCACTGCTGCAGGGCAGTGACTCCTCTGCGACGGATGCTGCCGCTCTGGTCCCAGCTGGGGCTGAGGATTTATCTGCAGCGAGTTCCTGGGACTGAAACACTCTGGAGCAGAGAATCCTTCTCTTGACACCGAGGGTGGGAGAGAAAGCTAAGGCTGGGCCTAAAACTTCGTTCAACGCTGTGTCTTCCTCTCCCGTTTCAGCCTGGACACATTAGTGCATTAGATGCAGAGCCTGGCGGGCAGCAATCACTTAGCAGGTGTTGTTATTGGCAGGAATACTAAGGAAACCGAAGCTGAGGAGTGAGACTTAATGAAAACCAGTATATAAAAACAGCTTTTGTTGTGCTTGAGAATCTCTCTTTATTGCCGCGTATCGTTATTTTTTCAAACTATAAAGTACGGCTACAGCAGCTAAAATGCTCAGTCATTACCTCAACGGTTAAAAGACTATTTTTTTTTTTTAATGCTTTGTTATTACAGTTGCTAAAAACAGTATTTCAAAACAATCGTAACTGCTAGGGTTAGGGTAAAAAAATACATTCAAGAAGGGATATCTAACAGTGCATTTTATTTAAAGTGCCAAAAGTTTCTTCAAAAGTTTGCTATCGATTTTTAAAAGACAGTTATAGCACCCAGTACGCAGAATTACTTGTTGGTTGATGCTTTTTCCTTTTCCTTCCCTTCCTATGAACTTCGACATAAGCTAATCCCCCGAAAGAGAGCGTATTTCCATTTCAACCTATTATGCTGATCACTAACACCAACGAAAATAGCATGTAGGGGAAGGTACCTTAATAGCAAATCCAGAAAGAAAATTCTTGAGAAATCGTCGTTCTGGCTTTTGTGTTGTGCTTTGGTTTTTTTTTAACTTTGAAAAAAATTCACCTTATAAAAATATGTCACAGCATATTCCTTCACAGACAGCTTTGTTCTCGCTTTATTCAGGTCCTTTAGTCTCACCAAAACAACACACATAGCAGCAACAGGAACAACTTTGCCTGCTCCAAGTCTTGTCAGATACGTTCATTTTCTTTTAAAGTGCTGCACCGTTGGGAATTTTGATTATGAAGTTGGACATTTTTAAAGGTGGCACTGAGCACTGCCCCGGCTCCTGACGTGCTCTCCCCTCCCCAGCCCTGCTGCCAGCAGCTCCCCAGCAGCAGGGGAAGAGCTGCCCTTTGACTACACCAGGCATCAGCAGCGACTCCCCGCCTAGGCACCTATCTGCCAGCGACTTGGGCCATCCACCACTACACTATACAAGAACGTGCTTAAATCTCATTGGGTTTAATAGGTCTAAAGAGCTTTATTGAACAGCTGTCTTGGTGGACTGGTGTAGTGACGTGCACAGGCAGCTCCACCACCCTTTCCCAAGGTCAAAATTACTTCAAGAAGCCAAAGCCACCTGAAGGTGGGGATGCGATGGATGGACACGGCTAGACTGGACAAGCAACCCTTCCCTGAAGCCGGGCGAGTTTTCAGTTGATGCACAGCCACCAAGAACCTGGCTGTGGTCCAACTGGTCCAAACCCACCCGCTCAGCTACTGCCTGAAGCCCAAAAGGCAAAGACCGCATCAGTGGTCAGTGCGGATTACAAATGGCACGTGGTTAACACAGACGCTCAGTCACCAATTTTACCTGCCAGTACGAAAATAGTTTAAAAACAAGCATTAAGATCCTTTAAGCAGAATAAAAACATTTCCTCGGTCATGAAAAGGCTGTAATTTTAAATCCCAATTCACTGCTATGTTTGGATTCGCAGCCGCTCTTTCCTTTAAAATCAACGATGTACCGTAATATATTAATTCTAACATACACCTTGCATTAGTTATGTCGGCAAAAAAAAATTAATTACTGGATGTAAAGAATACTTTGCACTGCAATAATGGTCATCAGATCTTTTTACCAAAGCCCTATCCCACTGAGTTAAAAGGACTAGGGTCTAGCACAGTCTATGCAATGCCTGTGTATTTTTTTTCACTAGGAAAGCACAATTTATGCAAAACACTATACTTCTACATTTTATAATTAATTTTCAAATGCTTCACCTATACATATTTTAATAATTTCTGATTTATCAGATGGTATCTATAATAAATTTTTCTATATTTCAATAAATGAAAAGAAGGCAGTTTCAATCCAACAACAGAGTGCCACACAATATAGGCCTGTCAGGCACCAATTTTTACTTCTAACATGTAAGTTAAAGGATAAGGAATTTATAATGCTGCCTGTGAACGAAACCACTTTTCATACACAAATGTGATCTTTTTTTTTCCAAAGGGTAATACAACAGTACATTTACATAAACTAATCCAAACAATCTATGTATTTGACAATGGCAAACCTCACACAGACTGCCTATTGTTGGTTTACATCTTGGAGTTCTTTATGTTGGCTTGTAACACTGCTCTAGCTGTCAAAGGTTTGACTTGGACTCTAAATAAATGGTTATAGAAGTGCTGTGCAGCGATATTGGACTTCTTTGCAAAAGAAAACCTGCTGTGTATGAATTCAAAAGCTATTAATTTTTCAGTCAAAAATATTCATGCCTATTTCTTTTAATAAAGAAACACTGTGCTGAGCAACTGAGAGATAATGTTGACTAGTGGTACAGAATTTTCAATAGAGCAGTTAAAAATAAATTTAGTAGGAGGTCCCCAACAAAGCTATAATTTTCCAGAATGTAAAACATTTTTAATACTAATCAAGACAGCCCTTTTCCCCCTGCGTTCACTTTTTTTAATTTTTTTTTTTTTTTCCCCCCACTGCTTTTCCCTGTTTATTAGCTGTTAACACTAATCTTCATGGCGACACCGCCTGGTATCTCCTTAGCCTACAACGCCCGCGAAAGCTTCCTGCCCGCCGCGGCCGAGCATCGATCACGAGGTGCCTTGCCAAACGCTGCTTGCCTTCTCATGATTTCCTCCCTCTAGTTTTTAATCCTTCCTCCTGAGGGGCACCGCTGTTATGAAAGGCCTCAAGGCAGAGTGCTTTGAGACTCCCAGATTATTCCGCTGTTTTAATTTTTAATCCAGTAAGAGCTATAGAAACCAAACCTCCTCCCCATTCTGTTGGGTCTACGTACTTTGCCAACAATGCGCTGAAGCATTTGCATTCAGGCTGAGATGGACGCGAGGAACTAGAAGAATGCTATTTTTATAGACGCTGTAAGTAGTTTCTACTCTAGAGGGCTGGTATCCACCAGATCAAGCAATTTTCGGCATCTCAACAGCTTAAATGGAAGGGTTTATACCTACCACTCAACTCTCTCCAAGAAGGCACCGAAATTTCCCGTTGACTTTGACATCTGCTCCAGCGTTGCTGAATAGCCTGCAATTTTCTGTCTAGTAGCCTCCCTATGCACTTCTGCAGCCATTTATTTCCAACTACATGGAAACTGAGAAATCCTCTTCTAGTAAAAATGGGTGCGCGAAGTGTTTAATGATTTTATGTTCTCTATCTCTGTAATGCGTTCTGTTTCAGACATTAATTTTGTCTACCAACTGCATCTTGGCAGGCTACCATATTTGCTGGGTTAATAGTCTGACTCCTTTTTATTTCTATCACCATAAATCACACATATATGGGCGTGTGTTTGCTTTATTTATAGAAAAAAAATCAGTCAAAACAGATAAACCAATACTTTGTCATTATGCTGCATCATTGCATATTGATTAAAATTGCTAGTACTAACTATAGATTGTCAACGCTCAATTAATTTTCACACAATGACTCAAAGCAAAATCAAATAAAGCCAGTGTACCTTTAAATCTTACAAATCTTAAAATCAAGAAGCAAAGCACTCTCTCCATTTTGAATAGTCATTGGAAGCTCCGAGGAACATTTTCAGCATTAAGAGGTTGGGAGAAAACAACAGCTGAAGAAGAGTCATTTTTGGTCAGGGAACGAGGTGGCAGATTCGCCTGGGTTTGGGGGTACCCAGGAGCTGCTTTGGGCTACAAAGCCACTTGCTTCCCTCACACCCCCTTTTTTAAAGGGCAACCTGGGCTGGAGAAGGTTTCCCTTCTCAGTTTCAACAGTATAAAACATGATACTGGGTAACCGTGATTATCATCAAAACACGCAGCTACAGTCTCTTCTACCGTAAGCGTCTGTCACACAGGGAGAAAGAAAAGTAAATATACTAAATATAATTTAATTATATCTCCTTCCTAACACTTCCTAAGATTTCATGCGAGTTCGACTGATGCAAAGCAACTTACAGGCTAGTATGCGAGGCCAGAAAAAGGCCCAACGCATCAGCTTTAGAGCAAAACTTCTTTCAAATTCCCTGAAGAGAGGGGAAGGATGAAACCCGGGTGCCCGTGGCGGCGCCTCCCGCAAAGCGGGGCTTTGCATCTCCTCACCGCGACTGGCTCCGAAGCGGGCCACGCTTTGCATCACGCGCTCCGGTGGGGAACAGGAAAGAGAGGTTTGTTGTGAGGTTTTGTTTGCTTTCGGCACAGTTCGGTACTTACGGGTTGAGGGGTGGCTTTTGGTTCAGTTGACTTCACGTGCAGGTGTGTCATCATGGCTTGCAGGCGCTCTTTATCTTTTGCAAGCTGAAACGGGGGGGGAAAAAAAAAAAATCCTCTGTTACTCGTACGAATAAAATCCAGCCTCTGCTTATTCCTAATTAAACAGCTGGCACCGAGGCACGAGACAGAAGAGTTTTATTGCTGAGTAGTTTGGAAATTGTATACGGCCTATTCGTGAGGTAAAGCTAACGCGTGGTGCTGGGTGTCACTATTTCCCAAAGCAAAATGCATTAGCCCTGGAGTGAGAAGAGCTAGACCTGCCGGCACCAAGAGCTTCACTCTAGCCCTGACAGCTAAAAGACAACAGTGAATCATGTTTATTAACCAGCCCCACTCCAGCTCAGGAGGCGCAGCAGAAAGCGAGCGAGGCAGCGGCTCCGAGCTGCGTTTGCCTCCTTTCAGACCGGAGAACAAGCGGCACAGACGGACCGTGGCTTTTACGTCACGTACAGGCTTTGCGGCGTGCGCAGCGAGTGCAGAGACAGCGGTGGTTAAACCACACGAGGCACCTCCGCGGGGCACGGCGGGCGGCCTCGGCTCTAGAAAACACCTCGCTTTTACTTGGGAAGGTGGCACAGTCCCTCGCCAGCCACCCGGGGCTGCCAGGCTGGGAGCCTGAGCAGGGGCACCCCAGCGTGGGGCAGGAGCAGCAGCGCGAGTTGCCAGCATCCCTTTGGGATCTGCCTGAGGGCAGCAGGGTGGGAAAGGGTAACAGCATCAGGAACTGCCCCAGAGCGCTCATCTCAGGGCACCCAACGCCGCAGGACCAATGCTTTCACCCTTTCTCATCGGTGACATCATGCTCAAGAGCTGGGGCAACGCTCCCGCTCTTGACGCCTCTGGCATTTTTTGGTTGAGATCTGCACCGAGCTGGTGTCTTGGGATCACAACCACATGCAGCCTTGGCCAGGACGGCTTCCCAATGCATTTAGAAGACACTGGCCAGACACTAATGCTCATTATTTTTGGAAACAAGAAGTTTTTTGGATGTGCGAATAGGACTTTTTCCAGCTGCTCTTCAAAAAAAAAAAAAAAACAGTGGAAAGATATTAGGAAACAATGCTAATGAAAAAGGGGTGGTGTTAACCTACATGCCCAACATAAAGACGACTCTTTCCAGCAGGACTTGGATCAGATTCTTACAAATGACAATTTTTGCAGAGCTGCGTTTTCGCTTTAGACAAGCCAGATTCCTGGTGCCAAGAGGAGAACTCTGCTCACATTCCAGCAAAACTTTAAACAACCTGCCCACCTTATCACCGTCATCTGTTTGTAGCAGTAAAGTTGGGCTAAGTGTATATAAAAGGAGACTTGGTCATAAATCCCCATTCATAACCTTACAGTCAAGGTTGTCTTGCTCTCCGCAAGGCGAGGGGTTTCTGACCGTGCCAGAAAGGCGTCACGATGGGATAAAACTTGGCACGTGGGTTTCCAAGACAGGAATTAAATAAAGGAAAAAATGGTGTCACCACTGTGTGCTCTGGAAGTGCAAAAGCAAAATCACTGGGTTTTTCAAACAGCTGCTCTTTTCTTGGTGAAAAACCTCAATGGCAAGAGAGAAAACCCGACACCTAGAGCAGATCTGCAATCTCATCACCAGATCTGCGCTGGACTTCACGGAAGAGCCGAAGGGCAGCGACGGGCTCTTATCGTAGCGCTGCAGCAGAAACTTCTCCCTCTGAGAGTCCTCCGAGGACCTCTTCAGAGAGAGGAGAGGTCTCACCCCTCAGCCGCCGTGCTTCACACAAAACAAATTAAAACCGAGAAACAGTCGTACTCTCAGCGCAGCTCTGTTGTGCAATCTCTTGTCCGTAGCAGTCGCTGGGCACAGGGGCTGCTTGGCAGGGTCATCTGTGCATTAAATTTTGGTCTGCAGGCTACTGCAGAAGAACAACATCTTCCAGCCAAAATAAATAAAAGGCAGGCACCTGAAAGCTTCCTGCCTGCACCGGCACGGCGGCAGGAGGGAAAGGCAGCCGGGCAGCACGGGGCACACCCTGCAGCGTTTCCCCCGGGCCCCCTCGGCAAAACGGAGCGGTGCACCTCCCTCCGAACGGCCGGGGTCCTTGTTTGTAGTGTTTTCACTCATCATCTTAGCAATGCTTTTAACGCCGTTTCTGGTGGATGGAGGTTATTAAAGATCCTCTCGACATTTCAGGCAGACACACGCTAGCATTTTGTCATAGTCTAGGAATTCAAACACTCACCCAGTTAGGCAGGAGTTTAAATTATGAAAAATAGAGGTCTCTTAGTTTCAAAGCACCGAAGAGAAGTAAAAAAATCTGAAGAATTTCTTTAAACTGTTTTTCCCTTAGGTCAGGAAGCAGTAGTGATATAAAACTAGAATGTCACTAGTAGCCCCTCCGGTCAGCGGGGTCATACAAAAGAAGGCATGAGGGCTTGCTCAGCCAGCGATGGGAGCAAATTCTCACCGGTGGCACTCACTGGAGTGCAGATGGTCCAGAAATGGGGATTATTACTAGACGTGCTGGAAAACGCTCTTGATCTACTGATAGAGCTCTTGGGCAAGAACCGTTCTGCCATGCACGAAAGGATCTGCTCTGTACAGGGAGGCTGAGGACTATAATACAGTCCCATCTGAAGCCACCTCCTTTTTTCCTATATCCACTTGGAAAGCTCTGCATGGTGGGAGTTTTCAGGTGGCCACACAGCTCCTCGCAGCGAGCCGATTTCATGAGGTTTCCCTCACCTCTGTGGGGCACGAGCACGATCTAGGTGCCTAACTGTGGTTCAACAGAAAACACATCCAGAGCAAGCTTTGCAAACGCGGACACCAAGATCCACGCCTTGCCCCGGAGAGGTTAAATCCTAAAGCTCCACAGGTGGGAAAGGCAGGAGAGGGAAGGCACAGAAAGCGCAGGCCAGACGGGGCTCAAGGCGAGGGGGCAGCACGGGAGTCCGGTGACCAAGGAGCAAGAGAGAAGGCATCAGGCACAGACAATGGAGAAATTGCACAGGAGGAAGAACAGACAGAAAACAACGGCAAGGAGCAGGAATGCGAAAATGGATACCCAGCGAGGGCATTCAACAGGAGCAACGTGGCCACATCAACAGGAAGGGGAGATCACTTCAGCCGCGGGATTTTGGACAGACCAAGGACAAAGGAGAAGGAAGGCAGTCATGGGCAATGCAAGAGACAACCAAGGTGTAGCCTCTTCCCTCCCGTTACGTGCCTAGCTCGGCTGTGCAGTAGAAAGGTTTAGGACCCACTTTTCAAGAGTGTCAACGCAGGCTTTAGGAAAACGGGCCCAGGCAGTGTTCTCACTACACTGCAAATGGCCAGCTGTCTTCACGTTCTCCCACTAGGAGATACTTTTTTAAACTTAACATAGCCTTGTTGCTGTCCTGAAATGTTTTTCCACTCAAAGGTGGTGCTGCAAAATGGATGTCCTATTCCAGCTAAGAACTAGCTAAGGATAGGGATATGTTCCTGTGTTTGTGTTTTACCCAACAGCCCAATTCTCACTATTTATAATGGCAACAAATGATCATGTCAGGATGGTTTAAACAAAGTGAAATATGAGAAGATCTCTACCTTGTCTGTTATATTTTAAGTATGTTTGTGATGGAAATGCTGAGACCAAAGCTTCGAGATACTTCTGCAAAGGGGCATTTGCAATCAAACACAAAACAGATCTGTTTTTTTCAGAAAGTTCATTTAAAGATCACTTTCTTTAAAAGACATTACACTTATCTCTGTCTACGACACTGATAAAACTATTGTGTGTAAAATAAGTAAGAGCACAAAGAAAAAAAGAAAGGCTTGCATTTGGATCCATCACACTCGAAACCTGAAGTGCGTCCCTCAGGTGGAATGAATTTGTTAAATTCTACCCTTGTCTTGAGGGGGCTGTACATGGATGAATCAGTGCGGCATTTAGATCTTGCCACGGTGTTGGACCCTGAACAGCATGTGATGCTTCATAGCTCCGCTGGAAGGCAAAGTTGCTCGTCAGTGCTGAGCACTGCAGGTCAAGTGGGAAAGGCTATGGGTCCCTCTTCTATCTAGCTCACAAAACTCAAACAGTCGCCCACAGGGCTGTTGGTAACTGCCCCATCGCAGGAGTATCAGGTCAATGGTCTTAGTCCACCTGCTCCTGGCTACAACACGTTGGGCGCTGCAGGCCACGTCACTGAAAACCCTGCTATTGGGCCAGACTTTCGTTTTCTTACGGTTCTGTGCAAAAACAGGTCACAGCCAGAAATACTAGGTACTGGAGGACAAATCCTCATACATATTTAGGCAGATTTATTTTTCTAAAGTATTAGAAGGCTGATACACAGGATGAAGGGAGAGGGAGAAGAGAGGAGTTACAGATACATTTCAGAAGCAGAATCACCCTTCCCCTCCCCCTGTCCTCGCTGGCCAATGCATAGATGGTCTCACTCTGATATCAACGTCCCTGTCTAAATCAAGCCTCCAGTTCATCCTATCTATTGTGCTAGTATGATTGTTAAAAACAAAACCAGAACTTTTTGGCCCTCACACCACTTTGAAATTATGTTCTTGTGCCTTGGGGACCTTTATGCTGCCTTCCCGTGCCATGACTCTACGCTAGGAGGGCTTCCCCAGCACTTCACAGGTGTGAAGCTCTAACTGTTAGTCACTTACAACAATTAGTAGAATGCACCGCTGATAAAATCTTTCGAAAATATCGTCGAGGGCTTATGGAGAGTTGATAACCAAGTATCAGCTCTGTCCTGTCCAACTGTTAACACAGGGCATCCTCCCATGGTTCCAGGCACAGCCATGCCCAGCGACTGCAGGATTAATGCTTTTCAAGCTGACTCTAACTGAAGAATCTAGATTTACCTTACGCCTGAATATTACTGCCTCTTGGTAAAAGATTATCTCATATCTCGGTTTACCAGGAAGACTGCAGACTTTTTTTTTTTTTTTCCCCCTAATTCCCAAGAAACTTGTTAAAATAACAGACCATTTCTCATAACATTTTCTGCAACACTCTGATATTTTATGACTGGTAGTTTGATTTTATAAAACTGGTATTAAAATAGTTTATATTGCTTCGGCTAATAGTGAAAGAGTGTCATGACCAGTGTGTTCCTGAAAGTAAAATTTAGGAAATATCTATGAAAGAAAAAGGGTAATTTGTAAGATAAGAAGATAAAAGACATTTTTTTAAATGCTTATCTTGAAAAGTAACAACAAGAAGTTTAAGTGTGTTTTTGCTGATTTTTCTCTCCAACTATTTGAAGCTATAAATGACTTAACTCAGTAAAATTCCAAATGTAATTATCTTCTGTACTTAGCCCAAGGCTTTCCATATATCTCTACCCTGCTGTCTTGCATACAAAATAGGTTTTTCAATAGCTGGTAACTATATAATGTACAACATTGTTTTAATTTCCCCTTCTTTGCTAACCTCTTGCCTACACAGAGACACGCTGCCAGAGCCGCCCAGCCAGAGCAGCGAGGTGCAGGGAGACAGACAGGACTCAAAAGCATTTGGAAAGGCAGTTACACAAACAGGTCATACCTTTGCATCGCATTCAATATACTCCAATTTACCCCCTTTTGGCACTTAAAAAAACCTCATTGGCTACAAATGGCAAAAAATAATAGTAGTAGCAGCAGCAGCAGCAGTAGTAGTAGTAATAATAATAATAATAATATATGGAGAGTGTTAGTATATGAGAAACCATCAAACAAACCAGGTCATGCAGCGTTTTGAAATAAACATCAACCATTTCCCCCCTGTATCAACAACTCTAAAAGAAGGGGACCATGTTCCGCTTGCCCCCCTCCGCCCCCCCTCCCCGGGTGAGTAGCAAAAGCATTAGATACATACTGATGGATTTCCAATCAGTCAGCCTGTTTAAGTTTCCTATTTCTTTGCAAGTTACAGTTTAGAAAAGAGGAAATGAAGCTGCAGTTTCTTTTGACGGTTTTTTTAAAACTACTACAAGAAGGTTTTGAAAGCTGGTTTTCAATCATAGGGGAAAAGCAGAACTCATTTTTTATTGCTGTCGAGAATTGGATTTGATTAATACTGAGGTAATATTAAAATAAATTTTATTTTACCTGTAGCTCTAACTGCTGTACAACCTGCATTTGTACTCTACATTGGGCTGTACTTCTATCATCCAGCGCATGCTCACTGTTGAGATGTCTGTAACAATACACAGAAAATCATTAAGTGAAATGGATAAACAAAAAGGAAAAAGTAGTTACCAGGATGAATAAGCAATCTGAATGTTATCCAGCAGATCTTCATCAATATCTGAGATTTTTAAGATAGTCTTTGAATTTTTTTTTTTTTTCCTCTGTCCTGCTTTGGCTTGTGCATCTTCCCATCACACGTTGTATCTTAAGCACATTTTTTGCAGAAGGCGGCTCATTTGTATGTAAGAGAAATTTTGCAGAACAGTTGTTTTTCCTCCATTAGGTAAATGAAAGCACGGTCAAGAAATTACAGTAAAATAATTTCGTATCTAATTTCTTTGTGTAGTATTAACTTGACTGTAAGATGCTGGATAGATCTAAATGGACACATGCAATACGTGAATAATTAAATCCCATAGAACTCTCATGTTTACGTGATTAAAAATAAAATACGTGATTGTGTAAAGAACAAAAAACCACATAAAATTTGGTGTATAAGTATGTGCAAAATATGTACCAATAAAAGAGAGAAAAATACGGACAGTTACTGTAAAACAAATCTTCTTCATCCAAAAGAAACAAAAAGTCATCCAGAACACTAGAACAGCTGGAATTCAAGGTTTATTGTAGTACGTGTTCTGAAAAACTTCCCCCATGCACATGTTAAAAATAAATTAAAAAAAATAAAGCCTTTAAAATAAAACTGCTCTAAGGGTCAGGCTAAAGCTATGTTTTGGGGCTAGTACCTTCATTGAAGTGCAAAAAAAAAATAAAAATCCCCAAATATTATTCTCCCAACTATATTTTTTTTTTTTTACCTTTAAATTGCCTTGATTTCAAGATCTTTAGCATACGACGGGCTAAATTTAACTCCACTGACTCCTGTGATTTACAACACAGAACAATTTGGCCTACTCATCCTCCCATGCTGGCTAACCACTCATCTTAAACACGTAGTATTCAGTATTCCGCGGAGTAACTTTCTCACCTGCTAACAAGAAATTTATTTTTTTTTTTTTTTTTTTTTAACCA
>VFFE01008908.1:203296-232259 GCA_008921705.1 Burhinus oedicnemus | reverse complement strand
TTTTTTTTTTTTTTTTTTTTATTTCAACCTTGTGCCTAGGTACTGTAGTGAAAAGTACATCAAATATACCCAGACGCACACGATTTGAAACGCTGGATTTTAAATTCCAGCACTGCTAACTAATGAGAACAATTTTTTCCCCTCTTCTTCTTTGTAGCATCACTTCATGTACTTACATACCATAATCACATCCTCCTAGAGCCTCTATTTTTCCAGGGTGTAGATCTTTAATTCCCTTTAATCTGTCTTCACAGCCTATTCCCTCCAACTCCTTTATCATCCTAGCTGCTCTCCTCTATATTTTCTCCAGCTCCTCTTTATCCTTTCTGCAAGAGAGTGGCCAATTGTACATCACGCTCTCAATGCGGTTTAACTGGTTCCGCCTCAAGCAGAACAGGAAAAAAGCAGGACTCGGATGCAACACGCGTGTTGATGCCTCCCATGACTGCATGTACCTTTTTAACCAAGACACGGCACAGAGTGTCCCACCTTAATTTCTCAACCCCGAGTATGCCTCAGCCATTTCCCACACAAACGATGCCGAGCAGCTGACGCGTCACGTCAAACCGGCAGTTTGGAATTTTTATTTCCTAGCTGGGCGACTTTCTACTTATCCATGCTAAATCTCATTTTATTCCTCTCTGAACAGCCTCCTAATTTATTCAGATGAAAACGGATTGATTCAGTATCTTAGTTTAATTAGGAAAAAAATGTGATTCTACCACTTGCTTGGGCTTGGGGTGGGGGTGTGTCTGCGGGTTTTTTGTTTTTGTTTTTTGGGGGTTTTTTTTAGCTGACTGTCAGCACAGCAATCCCATGCCTCTTACACACCCAATTCGGACGGCAGAGGGAGGTGGCAATGGCAAGGCTTTAGCCCCGATTCAGCAACGCTTTTAAGAACACGCGCAAACTTAAAAACACAGGATTAGACCTTGGACTTCACTGAGGCTGAGGTGTAAAATTACAAATGTACATACACACTTTGTAAAAAGATCCTGTTTGCCAACCTTATTTTACTGTAATTTATATTCTATTGTTACATTTAAATTTACAGTGAAAGAAAACACCGAGAAACAAAATCTATTCCTGTTTAACAAAATTATATTGCGTTACATTTAGAGTTGAGGCAAGTCTTTCACCCTTATATAAACTGGCGATACGTCAACAAATATGATTAACACGGCATATTCACGTCAGTATTCTTCACCCCTGTCCCACAGGCACAACAAAACCCGCGCAGAAGGTGACTGTCACATCGCATCCAGCCCGGCAGCTCGCCGGGTGAGCCTTCACCCACCGCACATCCCTGCGGCAGCTCGGGAAGCGCCCTTTGGGAAAACATTGATAAAAAAAATAATTAAGATAAATAACGACTCCAAGGGAGAAATACGGTTAAAGCATGGAATTCTCTCTGCCGCGCGCTTCCCCTCCGAAGAATGCTATTTAAAAAAAGCACTAAAATCGAGAGGACACAAGCCGACTTCCCCAGGGAAGCGCGCTGAATCATACAGGTAGTGTAAATATCATATGCTGCTGCAGGTGCCAGGCAGCCTATTTGTTTATGTTTACTAAAAGGCATAACAAATAGTCACAATAAAACAGAACAACATTTGGCATCGGAACGACAGATACCAGAGCAGCCATAAATCACGTTCACTTGTTTAGATTTGAACCGCCGTGCAACGCTAACGCTGCAGCCCCCCCCTTCTTCAAGGGGACCCTTTGCCGTGATTTGCCCTTTTCAGGGCCAGCCACCAGCTCCTGGCCGCGACGCGCGGTACCCAGGGGCTCAGCATCCTTCCCAGGTACAGCGCACCCAAGAAAACCCACGCAACATTGCGGGGTAAGGAAGAAAGAAAAAAGAAGTAAGAAACAGACTTGCGTGACGCATACGGCCAGCTAACACCGTTTACAGCTTTGCAACTCCTGAGTTAATTCACAGTATAAACAACGAGGAAAATGTTTCTTCCGAGCAAGATTTCCTGTAAACCGGTCATGAGAGCGGGGCTGGGCGCAGGGCTGGTGCACCTGCTGATTAACCATGCGCTCCAAGAATAAACAAAAACCCGAAGCCTGCGAGATTGTTCTGGAATTTGCTCAGAGCTGATTTTTCTTCCCCCACGTTATAAATTGGATTCTACAATAAAACAAACAGCAGAACATAGGTTGCCGAGAGTTAAAAAAAAAAAAAAAATCTACTTTTTACACTACATTGACCACAGCACCCACAGGCACAGCTACAATGTCTTTCCATGAATGGGACAGATTGCCATATGGATGCAGACACCGAACAAGCTGTACAACTCCTGGCGACAAGTGCCTAGGGGACTGTCCTATATTAGCACCACCTGTGCTGGGGAAATTGTGCTCTGGGTATGAAATGGTATTTAAGGGCCCATCATGACGTTGCTTTTGAGTACACACAAAAAAAAGGAAAATTACAGTTAAAAAGAATTGGCTGGCTAGCGGATCTGTTGCTCAGTTCCCGAGATCGTTTCCCAAAGGAATAGTTCTCTTCTATATTCACGCAGCCCAAAATGACGAGCTGCAACACACATACACATATTAGCAGTTTCCCCGCCTGGGCTTATACCGTCGTTTTAATGGGAAGAATACACTTTATAATACACATATGTCTTTCCCGATGACACAGAAGAAATTACAGCCCTCCCACCTTAAAAACACCAGCTATACGGAAAAACACCCCACGGCGTTACACAAACGTTGCTCCAGCAGCAAGCAGTGCAACATAAATTTCCCTTGGGCTCCTTCCCCCACCCCTCGACGTGCAGCAGGTAGAGCCACAAATCCCCATTACCAAATTTCAATGCGCATCTCACTACTTTGAAAATATAACCCTGTCTGACTGACAAAAACAGAGCTCCAGATTAGCACAAGATGTCGAGGGAGGGGGGAGAAGGGAAAAAGACGTCTGAGCAGTACCTAGCTGCGGTACAAAAGGAGATTTCCCCCTCTCCGAACTGCAAGAAAAAAAAGGGATGCCAAGAAAAAGAAAAGTAAAATAAATTGAATTAAAGAAAAACAGTTGTAAAGTGAACATTACAACCTGGGAAAAATGATGTCATTTTATTGAGAAACTCGTTTTTTTTCCATTAAACCATAGTGAAACGGATAAAGTTTATACAGCTTAATGGTGGAGTTTTACTTTAAATGCTACTCAATATCTTAGCGGTACGATATAACATGATATAACAGCTGTCATACTAACTGCTCCATTTTTATTGAACAGCAGAGAAAATAGTCACGCAAAAATCACCTAACTTCTCCTCTACTTTTATGGCATTTTTCAAGGGTGTCGCTTTTCCACTCTCAGGCTGTGATATGTATGATAAAAAAGTAACACTGCTCTTCATTAGCTCCCTGCTCAGCTCCTTAGGACAGTTGGATCTCCCGAGCAAACGCTGAGGAAGGACAACTTGCACACAGGAGGAAATAAAAAGAAACAGGAATCCACGGTGCAGTAAAACCAAAACAGGTCCCTTTTTAAGACTACTACATAAACACCTCTAATAAAAGAAGAGGACAAATTTTCATTGGACTTTAAGTATTTAGACAGGAATGTTTTAGTAGAAGTTTAACTGCAAAGTGCATGCAATTAACAGAAAGCCATCAGCTATTTCTCCGGTATGTAAAAATAGCATTAAGCTGTATTAAATGCACGTGTAAGTATCTCAGTTGCAAGAAAAGGGAGGAGATATGCAAAGCACTCGGATATCAAACAATGATCTGTTGGCCAGATGGAGGAATAAAACAATACATATGCTAAAATTTGGAAAAGTTCTGTTCGGCGTCTGCCAAGGCTCACCCAATCTATTTTAAGTGCTTTTTGATACATTAGCTTAGTGTTTGGAGTCGTACAACTGATGGTTATTACACGGGACCAGAAAGCAGCGAAGCGTTGGTGCGCAGGAGCTCCCCGCTGCCGGGGCGGCTTCCCGAGGACGGCGAAGTGTCAAACACAGCAGCCTTCTTCAGCAAAGGGCCACACTAAGTAATCACAGACTGCTTAACTCCGCACCTTTTGTGGGGAAAAACAAATAAAATAAACTAGAAACAATTTCCCAGGGTTTAGGGAAACAATTTTTTGAAAAGCGTAATTTGATGAAAGAGCTCCCGGGCAGACTGAGGAGCGAGCGGTATCGTACAACGGATTTAGCAGAAAGTTTCTCAAAAACGTGAGTGCCGCGGCAGGCGGTAGGTGAGGACGACGCAAAGTACGCTCCGCACCCGAATTTGAAAAGCAGAAACAACGAAAAGTGCCTGATAAGGCTTAAAACTGAAGATCAGCAACTCCAGGTCTGAGTCACGCCTGGTGTTTTTTCCAAGCTGGGTACAGAGAGAAGTGACTCAGCCGGGGAGAGCACACAGGGACTGGTGGAGGTATCTTTGGTGGGGGAGCGAGCGCCACGGGATCAGGGAGCGGGATGCTTTGGGTTGTATCCACACATAATAAATGGAGACGGCTGGGCCAGCGCCCATCACAGTGTCACCGTCACCACACAGCCCAACCAGCCCCACAGCCATAGTAGGTGCAACGGGAAGAAAGGACAGCAGCCACATAGACAGCGGGATGGTTTATCGGATACGCAGCGGGGCGTCCAGCTCAAGCCTCTGCTCCAACCCAGCTCCGCAGTGAGGAGGCTGCATGGAGGCACCTGAGCAGCTCAGATCATGAGTTTCTGGGAGGAAAAGCTCCAGGAACGCCGATTTCTTAAGGGGGAATGGATTTGAGGCAACCTACTCTAACGAAAGTCTGCTGATGGTAAAGTACAATGAGCTAAAATCAACCGCACGGAGCAACTGAGAGGAGCCGACGCGGATGAGCAGATTTGATGCTGGCACCAGTGCAGAACGAATGCCAGGGACTACACGGAGAGGCAGGCCAAGAGAGGATCAGGCCCTGGGAGCATATGGACTGCAGGCTGAACTGTTTCATCCCGAGCATTAATAATGGACCAAAATCTGTAATTCTTAATTGTGTTGAATCCTAATGCCCTCATCTAAGGGCCTTGGGATTTTGATGGAGGATCAGCTGGCATGGAAGATAACAACAGTAAAACACAACGCATTAAGCCTAACCAGCAGATCAATGGTCTGCCACGCCATCCCTCTCACTTCCCTTCAGAGCCTTCTCCAGACTCCTTCCTCCCGCGATGCTGGCAAGAAAAAGTCATTTAAAAATCCCCTTGTTTATCCCATCTATTTTTCCTACGAGATGGCTGCTTGCTTATGTGCAAGGACAAGACTCGAGCATAGTTGGAAGGGGTACGAGGACAGTAAGGGACAAACACGGGATTGCTGGCGGATGGAGAAAGATCTCTTGGACATGCAGCCTTTACCTCCGACTCTTCACCTGACCCCTTGCAAACAGATGCGTTTCCCAAATTACCAGGCCTGCACTCATTAACTCACTTGTTAACGTACAGCCTCCATCACGCTGTCGCCGCTGCAGTCCATGCAGAACGGTGCCAGGGGACGGGACCCGCACACAGCCGCCCGCCCCACTCCACAGCACCCCCAGACCTCCCGGTGCCAGCCCAAGCTGCAGCAACCTCCGCTCACCGCAAAGCGCTGAGGAATTCTGCGCTGTTCTGCTTTTCCAAACCTACCCATAGCGGGAATATTCCCAAGCACGTAGCTTTCAGGATGCCTGCTGCCCGTCAGCTTATAAAGTTAGTAGTCACCTAAAGCGACCGGGCACCCACCCGCTTTGTTTTGCCGTTTTTCTCAAGAAAATAATCCAGCTTTCCCCAAATAAGACGCAGTGGAACGAGATGGAAAGCGGGTACTGTCCTTGACATTTCTAAGCACAGCAGATGTACTTAGCTGGCTTGGGTTATTTATTTATTTACTTGCGTAGAGAAAATGCTTGTTACTGAAGAAGCCCAAATGCTGATAAGATGATGAGAGGTTTGCATGCTGGTTGATGGTCTCACTTTCGCTTATCCTGAGTGAATACAAGTATCTATAACTAAATATTTCCCTTAGGGTACTGATGACTGAGGTATGTTTATTGCGTTGAGTGAATTTATATATATAATCAGCACAATAAACATTATTAAATTGTCTGAGTAAAATCAAAGCATGAAACACACAGTCAGTGCTGAATTCTAATGATGCTGAATGCCCATGATTGCATGGGGAAAGGATCTTAACAAGCCTTGATTTGAGCTTTGGCATCCGCCTCACAAATCACACGAAATGTTCTCTCTTTAATAGTGCTGAATATTGATAAATGTCTCTGCACGGCACAACAGGGAAGTTGGTCTCTATTGGCAATCTTTACCAAAGTGTGTTTTTTCCTTCTCTACACTCAAGGGTTTACCCTGAATGATTTAATTATAATTTTCCTTGTGTAAGACAAATTAAAGAGGAGAGTAGGAGTGTCATGCCAAAGCAGATTATTTATCTCCTTAACAGATTGCTGTGCACCAAACCCCAGAGCTGCTGCTGCCGCTACTTACAGAAACTGGGCGAAATGTGGGACAAAAGCATAGATGTAATATACATTTAAAGCCCAAATGAATGAAAGCATTAACCCATTATTTATAGCTAGAATTGTTTCATTCCCGTGAAAGCCATACACGCAGAGCATGCAGAAACCAAGAGCCGCACCAGGATGCTCCCTGGCCCCTGCCCAGGAATGGAGAATGCCTCCTGATTTTGAACATATTTTTGCTTTTCAAACATCCCGGTGTGACTCTGGCCACCCACCTGCCGTTTGCTTTTTTGCCACGAAGGAGAACTTCTGTTGTCGCTCAGCTCCGAGCATGGCAGCCCCACGCAGGCGCAGCCTGGCCAGTGTCACCAGTGACACCAGAGCTGTGTCCCCGCAGCCTGCGCAGGACTAAAGCTTCGCTGTGCACAACTGTGAGCCTTGGCTCACGGCACAGCGACGTGTGGGCATGCCAAGCAGCCAATGACTATTTCTCCTGCTATTTTAAACCTCTTGTTTATAACCAAATTGTGTTTTTACCCAAGATGTATAGCAGAGCTGCTGTTCGCCCGGTAACTTTTACACAGGTGCTTCTGCTGTCCCTGCGGTCAGCCAAGTACCTCCCGTCTTGCGGGTGTCAAGCAGCCTCACAACCTCTCCCGTGGGATCAGGAATCCCATAAAACACAGCCTGAACTGTCCCAGTGACACGTACCAGAGATGACAGTGATGATAGTAACTCCCACATAACCGACTTGCCTCCTGCAGCCCACTCCTTCTCTTAAGCCCAAGAGGAAGGCGGGGGGGGGGAAACAGCTTTACGGCACACCCTAAAAGTTAATGTTACCTGTATATGATTATTTATTGCTGCTGGGCAGTCATTATGATGTGGCTGTGCTTAACTGTTAGGACACTTACAGCTTTTACTGTGTGCTTTTTATTGTTTAAATCTAAATAAATAGCTCTTGGCTGTATCAGCCCAAAGCTAACTGCCAGTTGCCCAGAAGGTGCAGGAACAAGACAGGGGAAGCCACAAGCCAAAAACCTGCCCTGGCCAGCCCAAGTTGCGGACTTGTGTGACGGGAGGCAGAGGGCTGATGTCTCCCCCTTGTGAGCCCCTCCAACAGCCCCATCTGACCCGCACTCGGGCTCGGGACCACCGCCACAAGTCCCCTTGTATTCCCAGGCTCAGTTGTTGTGCTGAACCAGCTCGGTACAAGAACACGCATGAATTTGTCTCCAAGTCTAGCCAAGCCATGGCCCCACCAGACCTGTGACTGTTTCAAGTCTTAATCTTTGCAATCAAAAAATGACCAAAACCCTGCTCTCACGCCTGTGCTCTCTCTTTTGCTAAAATTTCACCTTCTGGGGGCTTTCAAATATACATCTGACGGTGGAGCACAGCTGCTCTTTTCTCACTGCTCACTCACCACCCCGAACTCCCTGCCTGTAGATAAATACCCTTTCAGAAAGGAAGCCAGTGCAACGCATCTCAACAAGAGGAGTTTGTGTGTCATATGAAATCCAGGCAGGCACCACGGTGCCTGATGAGACTGCAACAAAACCCTTAAGTGCATCAGTAGGCATTCTTCTGCGTGTAGTCTCCTGCTCTACTTATGGATAAAGATGTAATTCAATCACTGCAGCAAATGGATGGCGTAAACCTTCCATGTACCAAATAGTGGCAAGATAAAGCAAAGTCTGTAGCTCTCTTATTTGTATTCCTAAATATAACTATCTTTGTATTTTGATATGGTAGAGAACTCAACAGATATGTAAGGAAAGCGTTAGGGCGAGCTTTAACAATACAGCTATCAATTCAACCACTAAGGATTTTAAGTTTTCTAGCCTATACAGTCTCAAACAATACCATGGCACGTTTATGCCTTCCTAATTAATTTATTTGGAACTTTACTAATAAAAACATATGTATTGCCCTGTTTGTAGATCCCTGTTTGTAGGCCTCCAGGCCACAATTACAGGAGTTAGACACATGGATTTCCAGTTCTGCTTGGCAGTATACGCAGAGAAAAATCTTACTTCAGAACAGATTCCTGTATTTCCACTGCATTTCAAACTAACAGCAATGGCATACTGCTTCCTCGGTTAGATTGCCATTAGCAGATAGCACATGCCTCTGTTCAGCGAAAGAAGATCCATTTCACTGCATGGGTTTTTGTTTTATATACTCGGTAAGAAAAATATAGATAAAAAATTTATTGAAAAGTCATAAACCCATCTTGTTCAGCTCTATATGCAGCAAAAAAGGGAATTTAATTGTTTAATAAACATCAAATTGTTTTTAGTGTCCCATGTAAGTCTTCATGAAAATCACATCCTTGACACTTAACATGCATTATAAATGTACACGCTGGTGTTCCCCGCCACGTCCTTGCAATGGATGTAAAATGATGCCTTACACACAGAGAGCAGTTCTTTGAACAGTGGTGTGCTCTCCTTTAAAATCTATCTATTCCCAACAGCACTATTTTCTTAATATTAGAAAGATATAAGAGGTATTTATATAGCTTCCCTATCAATCTACTTTTAGACCACCAGAAATATAAACTCCATGGCTTAAAAATTCCATTATCCTCTTTCTAATGAATGAAAGGAGGACGGAAAGACAAAGCCATCAGTTTCCATAAAATCCAGCTTTCACTAGTGTCTGCTATACCATTTCTAGATGGGCAAAGGGACTCTCCTGAATGCAAAGAAGCACTGCCCTCCCCGCTGCGCCCACGCTGCTCGTGTGCTCCCAGAGACCCTCCTCCTCCTCCTCCGCAGCCGGCAGCGACGCCGAGGCTGCAGCAGGCGCTGGCACCCACGGCCCGAGCTCCTGGGACCGTCTAGCTCACTGTAAGCAAAAGTTATGTTGTTAGACACGCCTCAGTGAAATCTGGGGATGTAAAGAAACAAACCTGCAATAAAGCATCCTTTGGAATAAAGCAGAGCCCGCGCCGAGAAGCACGTCAACAGACAACCCCTGATTTAAGCCATTTCTTTTAACAATGCAAGCCTAGCAAGTATAAATTAACTCACACTTTTAAAAGCCAAACAACACCAGTTAGCTAATTTTATCAGCACTTTAAAAAAATCTGCTTTGTTTTAGAGAAACCAGCCGAACTCGAGCCTATCCCTGTCTTGTGAAAGCAGGTAAATACAGAGTGATAAAAAGGCAAATGTGTCAGATGAGATGGGGCACTGAAATTTGGCAGAAAAACAGGTGGTAAAACAGACTGTAATGACCAACAGATATTTTTCCTCACCTCCAGCCCGCAAACCCGAAGAACATCATCAGTAGCATCACCTGGGATGCAAAACTCAAACCAGCTTACGCTCTTCACACTTCCCCCAACATGCTTATCCAATGCACTTCTAATTAGCTAATTGTGCCCACACTGATCCAATTAACAAGCCATAAAGATCTGAACAAAAGGAGCATATTCTGCCCAGTGGAGACTCTATTCAACCACGCCAAAATCAGACAGAACAAGACGTGGAGGACAAAAACCGAGGCCAAGGCGGTTGGCCACTGCTCCCAACCGTTTTGCCATCGTTTCGGCACGCTGTTGGGAGATGCTCACGGGTGGAAACCCCCCCCAGCACCTACCTCTCCCGTTTAGGAGTGTGGACCGATAGCTGTCCGTTAGTTGAGGCGTGCGGGTTGATGATTAAGGAGGTCTTAGACGGGGCGGAGGAGGAGACGCAGGTGGTGGACAGGTCCAGGCTGCTGTGGTTGTTGCTGGCTGCCTCCTCCGCTGTGTGCGAGCTTGTCACTTCCTTCCAGAGCTGCTGCAGTTCTGTTGGAATCATGCCTGAAACAAACAAATTGGATAATTAAATCAATTAACAGCTAATTCGGCCGTCTTCAAACAGTAATTAAATCAAAGAGTCAGTAAACAAAGCCTAGTGTTAGTTTTGTGTGTGTGTGTGTTCTTGCGCATGTATTTTTTTTTTTTTTTTAATAACTAAAGGTTAACACTGAACATTGCACGTCTCTGCTAAATTTTCTGGTGTGACACCTGCCATACCTACGTAATGCAAAATCCAGCACGTGGGGCACGGGGGTCCACGCAACATGCCACCCTCCCCAAACTCCATGTTAATTATTTTCTTATTTCTAGCTAAAATTACAGAGGGCCCATTTCCAGAGTCCCTGCTTAGGCAGAAATCACCCTGAGCTCACAGCAAGGCTGAAAGGGCCAAGGGCTGCTCTGTAGTCACCTTGAGAAATTGAATTTATTTTTCTTTTTCTTTTTTTATTTTTTTTTTTTTTTTAAGGAAAGTGAATACTTTCTAACCTGTTTTTAAAAGAAAGGAAGGTCTTGGGAAAAAAAAAACCAAACTCAACTTTATTATTATGACAACACGAACCACAATATGACTAATTTTGTGCTTAAGTTTTAAATGATGACAAATAGCTTTGTTATTAAATACAGTTTTTATTAATCACTTTTAGACATAAATTATGAATTCATATTGTCTTCCTGAAATGCTTTTCAAATTTTAACAGTCAAATTGATTATACTATGATTATTTCATTAACACACCTATCTTTCTCATTAATTTTGGTTTCTCGAACTGCTCACTTAATTGATGGATGTGTCTACTGAAAAACTGTATAACTTTCTATACAAGTAACACTATTATTACTGTCATTTCTTAGATCAATGCTAATGAGCCATTCAAAAGTAAAATGAAAACATAAGCTTCAAGAAATAATAATAATAAAAAAAAATTTTAATTGTGCCAAAGTGGACAACAGGCGTAGGACACCGCATTCAATAAATAAGGCAAGTGAAAACTCTGCGAACTCCAGTGGGCCAAATCGAAGGCATGAAGGGGAGCCGCGCGCGTCAGCGTGACACAGGCTCACGCTGAGATCATGCTTCTGGATAAAGCTTATGTTTGTGACATGATCAAACAAGTCAAGTTTCTCCCACTGAAGACTGTTTCAGTGCTCTTTCAGAGAAGGCCATGGGAAAAAATTAGCAGCAGAGACGCAGTGCTTAAATATTCAGAGAAAAAAAAAATAATAATAAAAGCCAGTGTCTGTGTGTTTTTAAAGAGGTTTCTCATCACTGCGCTTCCAGATCATCATTTGGATGACGGTTCATTGTTTCAGCGTGTTGTAGCGCTGGAGCTATCCTAAGGAAACCTGCCATTTTCTGAGAGCATAGCAGCAGCTCACACAGGCATGTATCTCACCAAACCTAAGGTATTGAAATAAAATAAAAAAAAAAAAAAGGCAGTATGCATTATATTCATTTGAAACACATAATAAAAAATGCCAAGGTCTAAATTTAATTTATTTTTGTCATTTAGAATACAATGGATAGATAATCATCTCAACGTGATCAGCCAAACATCTTTACTTTGCTAAACTGTTAAAGATTTTAATTATGCTAGCTTTGGAGAGCACTGGTCTAATGAGGCGATAGACTCCAGAGAATCTAAGTGGTTAAGAACTGTGAAATGAGTCTGATAGGATTTTTTTATATTCACCGTGGATCGTTTGCATATCAAAGAGGAGTAAATTATTGCACGACAGACCAATAACCTTCCCCGCCTTTCCGAGAGTAGCATTAACAAAAACAGTTGGTCTCCGGTAACGGTTCACTACAAAAAAATGCTAAAATCCTTAAGTATCTGCAATTAATATATATTATGAAAGAGGCTTCAATTTATACATTAAGTGATCAGATATTCTTAGGACACATCCGTTTCTCTAAAGCCACGTCATTTTCCTTTCATCAGACCCAAATGCCAATTATATTTTGATGGATTTTGTCCCAAATGAGCATTTAGTTATTAGACATATTCAATTATTGCTTGTCCCCTGAAATTAAACCTCTGAGCAAATTAAACAAAGAAAAAGGTCAGTACACAAGCCTATGTCCTGTTTTCCTGTATCGGGGCTATTATTTTCAAACACCTTGCGAAGTGACAGTGTGGGATGTATTTTTAGCCAACGCGCTTGACAGGACTGTCTGCGCACTAACAATTACCTGTGAGCACGGCTGACCCTTACACCACTGTTTACTCAATTGAAACAATAGTGAATAGACTTGTCTGTTGATGATAACATATTGATATGAGACCGTATGAGTCGACACCTATTTTTATTTTCCAGAATAAGCAAATAGGGAAAGAATAACTGGTGCTTTTTTTTTTTTTTTTGCCACCACTCCCTCATCTGGATTTCTGCAGGTTTTTAATTAAGAGACGGGCTAGAACCCACTCTCCTCTCCTTGTCCACCTTTTTCTTCTCCCCTTCCCCTCTCCCTCCCGGTCGCTTCTGGATCTACTAATGCTTTATCCCAAGGAAAAGCTTGCAAGTGTTACAGCCCTTAAAATATACACACCCGTAATATTTATACCTCGCTGTAGATCCTCTAAAAGTCAAGAGGTTTGGTCTAACTTGCTATGCAAGTGTAATTCCTATTAGCACTAACGACAACTATACTCCATATTGAAAGAAAAATAAAAACCACCCAGTTGTGTGGGGGAAAAATGCTGGAGGTAATAAGGAGGATTTCAGGCTGGGCGACATTAAATTAGCTAACTGTGATGTCATACACATCTGCATACAACCCACCACTTAAAAATGACCACATTGCTGACATCACTTGATTAATAAATAAAATTTAAACCCCCTCCCGTCCTCCTCCTTCCACAAATCTGGTTCTTTTAGAATAATTCTGGAGAGAATTCCTACCCAGCCTGTCAAACTGGGCAGCTGAAAGGTATGCTCATTACTCATCCGGCAAAATGGTTAAATAAAATAATAGAACAAATGGTAAAAGCAAGTCAAATAGATCCACGAACACTCGCAATGAATTATGTAATTTGCCATTTAACAGTTTCATTTTAACAGTGAGAGCTAAATTTTAAGTCAGATTCCCAGAACTGTGCTGCAATTACTTGAGATCGCTACCGCCGGTGCTGTAACTTCATCCGTGCCAGTAACGGGATTTAGATGTGAAACTGCCAGATCTACGGGAGCAATCAGGAACCCAGATGTCTCAGTCCCATTATTTTCACTCACTGGTGATCTGAAGTGTGATTTGCAGTTTCATTTTGCAGGTACTAAAGATCCAGCTCTCGCAGCTCACAACACTGCTGAAATGTGGTTTATTTTTAAATTGCTACTATGTACAGATGTAAAATCTAGATTATAGATGTGTCTAAATACAAAGCAGAAAAGATTACACAAATATAACATTAAAGGATGTGCTATTTTGTTTAAGACAATAGGCAAGCACTAAAAACTAAAATGAAACTAAAAGACAGCTTTAAACAATCTATTAGTTCTAAAAACATAACAAAAAAATCACTTATGAAGTAGCATTCTCTCCTTAGAAACATTTATTACTATTACAGATGCTTAAGAATAAAAGCAAAATGCTTTTAACCGAATTCATAGCTACGTTTACTAGAGGGATGATTTTTTTTTTTATACGCACATTTACAGTATTTGTCTCAGTCTTGCAAACTGTTCTGAAAACAAAAGGGCATGATACATGTAATTTTTTTTTTTTTCAGTAAGAAGTGTCCATTACCAATTATTTTAAACTATAGCCCTGGCTCTTCATTGCATTTTTCAGGACAACTAGTCCCCTTCATTATGAAAGAAAATGTAGGCACAGCTTTAAAAAATGTATGTTGTGGGGACAGTTGACAGATTACTGCTCATGGAACTCAATTTCCCAACCCCAGGTATCACCGGCTCAAAGACAAACAGAGTTGCTCAACCTCTTTGTGTCCTTGTACCTCCATACCCAGGTGACCATGTTCAAGCAAGCAGAAAGTTGATTTAAACCTCATAATGACATCAGTTTTAAGCCATCGTCTCTCTGATAAAAAAAAATAAAATATCGCGCTGTATTGCAACCTGCCTGAATTCTCAAGTTACTCTTTCCTCCCGCCGCCAAGCCCCCCGGCTCCAGCCGCCCCCAACGCTCGCAGCTCATTTCCCTGCAAGAACCAGCCCTTTCTGCTTATGTTCACCTCGTCTCCGGCGTGCAAGTCGGCACCCCTTAGGTTTTAAATACGCTTCTTCGCGAGCACTAATAGTTACACTACCCTGCTAACCATATCAATCAATGCCACGACTGCTGAATTACCTACTGGTGTCTCCGATGTGTTACCGCACAGATTACACTTCATGCATCACCACATTCATTTCTTTCACATTACACATGAGCGTGTCTTGTCACTGCCCAATTGCCCTCCTTTGGACAGCTTAACTGATGTACTAGACAATGAACCTTACCGAGCAAACTTAATAGTATAGGAGCTGTGGGAAAAATTAGAAAGGTTGAAGCTTGAGTCCGGTGGGTGTGTGGGAACAGCCTGGGATGCTTCCAGCAATAAATCTGAAGCGTAATTAACGCACGTTACAACGTTGTGCAAGTATAAATGGCATTTCGTCTACATGCCCTTTTTCCTGGATTCATTTCACGCCTTCTCCCCATCACGCCGCGCACCGACGGTGCCTCACCAACTACCACTCCAGGCCCGATCCTGCAGCTCCCGCCAGGCACCACCTTCCCGCGCATCAGCCTCCGACTCAAGCACTGGAACAGTCTAACCAGGCGTCCAGCTTTGGGATGCTGGTAAGCTAAACCGAGTCTTGCAGACGCAGGTGTGAGGTCCCCAAAAGCTTAGGCTCTCAAGACAGGAGTTAGGAGCTCAAATACCTTTGTGAGCCTCACAAAAATAAGCCCAAATAAGCCACGCCAGCCACACAGCAAAGCAGACTCCACACCCCAGTTTTGTCTCCCTTCATCCACGTAAGTTAATATTCACCAGCCACCTCGCTCTCCTTTTGCGGCTACACACAAAAAAAGAGGGTGAAGAACAGAAGCAATTTTGTCCCGTCCCTCCCATTTAACTGAATAGAGCTGGAGGTAAACATTATACGGTTTAGCAACTAGTAGCAGCCCTAAGGCTGCTCTGAAGAGCCCAGATCACTCAACCTGAGCTGACTCAAGCTGTTGAGGTGGATGTTTAAATTTATTATGGGGCAAGGGAAGGAAAAGGCACGATTATTCAGAAATACCAGCACCATGGTTGAAAGACTTGGTCCTCCCTGAGCCATGCCAACTTCGAACAGTCAGCCTTAATCACAGCAGCCAGAGCTCAGGCAAGTCTGTTAAAATGTCCCAAGGCTTGCAGACAAACCCAGTTAAAAATAAAAATATTCAAGCCAAGGAGGAAAAGAGAGACCAAAAACCACAGGTTGTAATCACTGTCAAAAGTATTATTATTTAAGTAGCTACTGCTTTCAATGTATCAAAAGTATTATGATTTAAGTAGCTACTGCTTTCAGTGTATCAATATCTTAAAAAAAAAAAAAAGTAGGGATTTCAGCAAAGCAGTAACTTCTTGCAGAGTGCAGGACTGAATGAAGATGTAGGAGGATCTAATTGTCAATAACACCATTAAAATTAAACGGAGTTAATCCCAATTTGCTTCAGTGTGGATGGAGGAATGAAACTGATGCGCACAGGCGGTGAACTGAAGGCCGTATAAACAGGCGTGGAGAGGAGACGCCGCCACCTCTCCCTCTCAGCTGCAGCAAAGGGCAATCAAATTTCTACAGTTCGGCAGCGTGCGGATCAGAGCTCCTCTGCGCCTGGCTCCTCGCCGGGCTGGAACCAGAAAGGGCCCAAATAACACATTTAGAAAAGGAAAAGCTGCTCTCACGCTACCCTTAGCCATGAACCCAGCACCAAGAATTGATTAAGACGCCTCCTGCGAAGGATTTCAAGCCCAGATTAGCACAACCAGCAGCTTCGAGTCCACCAGACCGGCTGTAACTCTGCACATTGACTCCGAACTCCAAACTGCCTGCCTCCTGCTAGCCAGAGCGGTCCACGATTTCAGCGTTGCCCTTCTCAAAAAATATCTTTATCATGCCCACCCTGCCTGTCAGGATTTTTTCTCTGCTTATTATTTTATGAGCCTACGAGATCTCTCTCTCTCTGTCTTACTGAGTGACAATTTTGTGTGCGTGTGCGTGCATGCTATCGCTTTGCCAGACAGCCGGCAGCTCCCAAATCCCTCACCTACCTTGTGCAAGGGGTTGCAAAGGCAGAGTAGGCTGGCCAGGCTGGATCGTTAGCAGCCCCTGACGCTGCAAAGACAGGAGGTGCTGCTGCTGCAACTGCTGCATCTGTAAGAGTTGCTGCTGAAAGGCCAACTGCTGTGTAGCCACCTGCTGTTGCTGGGGCTGGAAAAGAAAAAGAAAAAAAAAAAAATTAAAAAAAAAAATAATACACATTTGTCAATACAGAGCAAAGCATCAACAGAGGATTTTCAGGGCTCCTTGTCTCAACACACTTCAGCTTCTGACTGCAGCCACCTGGTATCAAGGCAAGCCGGCGAGCCCACCACCCCGTATGGAAGACCCCAAGGCACGCTTAGGTGCTAGAGCTAACCACAGGGCTGCAGTCCATTCCCACCTCCGGTGGTTACTTTCATCCCACCTAAATCCCTCCTGCCATCCCAATTAAAAATGTGTGCAGCGTTTCCTGGTCCCCGCTATCACGTCACCCTGGTCCACGTGCTCGTGTTTTACCCCAGAAGTGGCTGCCTTTCGGTGGCGGGTAACGCAAACGCTGCCGGCAGCTCTCAAAGTCCCGGGTAATTCTTTGAGGCAAAAGCACACGTGCAACGTGAGAATCGCGCCACACGATCACATCACACTTAGACGTAACGAAAAGCAACCCCGCACTGTGCTCTGTTCGCTCATGCAAGGGTCGTCCCAACTATTAAGGCAATACGACTGGCTTAATTTACGGCGTTTTATACTTACTCTCTTCTTACTCATCCATCACGCCCCACAATACTTTCTGTTATGTTCGGAATTATTCTGTGCTGTATTTAAGGCTGCTACTTCTGCACTTTGAAAATTTTAATTATTCTCACTAGAAAGAAGATGGAGTTGCTTTACTCCACGGGGATGTGAACCTTGAACCTTCGAGGTGTAAAAGAACATGTTGCTTTTCTCACTACTGTACCCGGAGAAGCTTTTAACTACTCTGTTTATCACTTCTGACATAAATAAATGAGAAAAAATCAGACCTTTGAAGAAGAAAAACTTCATCTAATATTGTTAATTAGCCATGACAAACGATGAAATAACATTGTAAATCTTTCATAGAAACAGCCACTAGATTTTAATTACACACATTCATAATTTAGCAAACAACATCTTACTTGAATGTGAGTGTTTAATATGTACAGTACTCCAGGCTTCAGAGTCCTTAATTTTGTTCAGTTAAGGAAGCCTCTAGGTTTTGCTTCCATGCTCATCTTGTATTTTATTTGCTTTGTTCTTTAAAATCCATGAAAGGCTTTGCATTTTGATAAATATCTTTTTATTTATTGTACAATGACAGGAGGAAAACTTTTGTTGTGTAAAACATCAATACATCATGCCAGTGTTTAGCAGTTCCTTGTGCTAGCCAAAAAAAATTAATGTAGATTTCCTTAGTAATTATCTGAGTGATAGAAAGATAATACAGTGCAGTAGTACAATAAATAGAAGGAAATTATCTAATATCCCTAATCTGCTAGGAATCATATCAAGGTGGAGGTCTTATACACATTATGGCTAACAATTATGGAAAGAAAATTAACTCTTGCAAAACTACGCACTTTCACAAACAAACCCCAGCCAGATCCCAAGCTTTTTGTCGCCCTTCCTTGGCACCGAGCCAGAGGATCACTGGCCCCGTTCCCTGCTGGTGTCAAGCGGGGGGAAAATAAAAAAAATAAATAAATAAATTAAAAAAAAATCCACCGGAGCTGCAGGAGCGGGACTGACGGACACCAGCCGGGGGTTTGGCCCCCGCTTCCTCGCACCACCACGCCTCATCAACCTTAATGCTGCAACCAACTGAATACCCACGACTGTACTGACAGTCAGCCAGTCCATTTATCTTATTTATGAAGTCTATTTGTCTTATTTCCAAAGAAAATCTAGGACTTCCAGCACACCGTTAAACAACTAGGTGTTCAGGTCTTCTGAAACTCGGAGAGTTTCGTTTCTTTGCACCAGCTTGCTCAGATAGATCCAGATGAACACAAGCCCCAGCAACGGTTATATTAAGAGTTAAAGTAATGTTTGCCTCCATAAATATTCATTTTCTAAAGATATATATACTTAATCTATATTTATATATATAAAACAAATGGTATTACATAAAAATCTAGTTACAGTAAGCTCTTTCACCTATTTGCCATCTGAGCGTAAAGTTAGCACGTTGGGTTTTTTTAAAAAAACCCTTTACATAAATTGACTGATGCCCGTTTGGTTGTCTTCTCAGCTATCCTAAGAAAAGCTCTTGAACGCTCTCTACTTTGAAAAGCCAGGATATAAAAGTATACAAGGCCCATTGTCCAAGAAAGAATTTAAAAGCAAGACACGTTGCCAAACTGCGCTCCCCACCCAGTTACCAAACACAGGATACAAGGCAGTTTGTTTACTTCTCACAATTGAATGCATACAAAAAAGGTCTCGGTGCAGTCCTGTTGTCAGGTCAGTAGTCAGTGTTAAAATGCTGAAATATCCTGATAAAACTTGCATTTTTGATCCCCTCCCTAAAGCTTCTGTCAAAGGTCTGTTTTCCTTTCTTAGGTTACTCCCTACTGCCTAACATAAACTGTCACAACTGCCGGAGGACAAACGGCCCTGTTCGGAAAACAACCCGCTCCGTCCAGCGCCACGGCACGGAGCGGGATCCTTCCCTCCAGCCCCCCTCGCCTCGGGGACACCCGGCTGCGCCCGGGGCAGAGGCAGCCTGGGCTCCGGCTGCGGGGCGCTGCGCCGTGCTCACCCTCCGCTACCCCACCAGTAAAAACCACCAGAAACCCTACTGGGGTCCATCCGTTACCCCGCTCGGGGGTCCGATCCCTTTTAGCAGCGGGGGCTTGGGAGATTCGCTGTTTTTCTTCTTTCACCCCGGTACAATAGGACAAGGCACTGACAAAACGACTTGGGGGACGCGGTACGTGAATACGCTTGTTCCATCTGTCGAGGTACAAACTCAGCCTTCGTTAGCACGGCAGCCGCCGGTCCCCACCACGGCACCACTCGCCATGTGACCCGACCGTCGGTTTTTAGTACGAGAGGGAGGGGGGGGGGAAAAAATAAAATAAAATAAAAGGCTGCCGCCTGCATGCTAATTTAGCAAAAATAACATCCCGCAGGCAGGAAAAACAGGGCTGAACAAACCTGCGGGATGAAATGCGTCGCTGAAACGGGCCTCTACTAAAGCCACCGGCAAAAACACCTCCCCAGAACGCCAGAAAAAGCTGGAGAGACTCGGGCCCCCTGTTCTCCTAACAGCTATCCTGTTAAAATGCTCTTCTTGAAACAGGAAGGAGTCCTTTCTTATTGTTGCCTTCGATAGTGTAATATCAGAAGTGTGACCGCAGTAAATCAGTGTGTTAGATATTGAAATGCCATCACATTGTCTAACTTCCCTTCTCGTCTTTTTTAACACAAAGTATTTTTTCTTTAAGCTCCGAGCCCTCATCTTTGTGTCTGAGATGCTCTCCTGTCTGACAACAGCAATTTAGAAGAGTTAACTTTTATCGTTCATTCTGCTGTGTAACTTTCCCCTTCAAATTTCTTTATCTGCCCTCTGAGCTCATCTGAACTTTCATGTTCTCCCAGCATGCAGGCTTGCATTCAAAACTATGTCTAATAGACCAAATAAGAGGTTAATAAGAAGTGGCAACAGAAAGAAAAAATACAATCCCTGGTAACTGATAAGAATGACAGTGGCAGCCCTTTATTGTTTGTCTTCAAATATAGAGTTAAAGATCTTTAAAAAACTAAATTTTGACGCCTTTGAAAAGAAAGAAGCACAAAATAACAACAGGGGGTTATTGCCTGCCAGCCACAGGGGAGAAGCTCCATAATTCTTATTCTCCCTTTTGAAGGCTGTTAGAAATCTGATTCAAAAAAGCAACAGCAGAAGGAGAAAGCCTCTTGAGGCTATCGCCATTTCCTGTGATCATGCATAATGCGTTTCAAAAGTGGGTTTTTACCAATTCTGTTGATCAATTGCACCTCCTTCATATTCCCTCTTTTTTCTGCTGTGTTTACATCTGATGTGACTCAATGACAAGCGCTGTCTGAGACTGTGAAACAGACCTGTCATGTTGATTTATGGGCGCATCAAACCACGACTTGTCCAAACTGAAGCTCGCAGTTCATTAATTAGAGAGTTGTGACTTTGAAGTCAGCTTTCAGACTGTGGTTTTTAACATTTGGCTTAATTTATATGCTCTTGAATGTGGATCTCTAAGGAAAAAACTGAAATTCCCTTCTTGTCTTTGAACTTCTTTTGACCGCACAATAATCATTTCTTTGTCCAGAGTGATGCCTGCATCCCAGAGTCATTAACGCGCATTGAACTGCCACTGATGAGTAAGCCCTACTGAATTAGAAAAACAGCCAGCAAAACAAAGCTGAGAGCATTCTGCACAGTGATATCTCACAATTACATGCCTTCCCTCCCTGTGCCATTTCCATTTTAATTACTGTTAGTCCTTTAGATTTACATTTTAGACACTTTTTAATCTGTTCCCTTTTTATTATAGTGGCGCCCGTAAGCGCGCTATGGTTAAGGTTGTGTCAGCGTTTCCATTATAAACCCCCGTATTTTCAGGGGTTTATAACTCAGCTGGAAAAATTCACTCGGGGTTGAAACTTGGCACAGGTGGCACGATTTGCCGAAATTTCGAGGTGGGGGGGGGCAGGGGGAGAGACTTGGAAATTGGTGCGTGCTTCGAGCAGCACCACTTGCAAAGCAACGCACAAGCGCTGCCGCTATCGCAGGACATCGCGCAACGTTTCGCGCCAAGAGGCGGCTTTCTAGGATCTACCCAAGCCGGCAGTGATGTCAGATTAAACACGAAAGTCTCAAACTCCTGGGGACTAGAGGGGTGAACTGGGTGTCTTAAACACAAATGTAATTACAGCGAAATTAAACTAAGCGCACCGAAATCAACAAAGTAAGTTCAGAACATGACAGGTATTTGGAAATGAAGTGTATTTAAAGGACAGGCAGAAACCACCCTGGCCTGTCCCGTTCCTGCCATGGACCATGGTGGCATCAGAGCGAGGTCTCCTGCCACCATGCCACGAACGGGCAGCGTTCCCGCGCCACCTCCGCCTCTCAGACCTCACTTCTCGGTGTCGCCACCGATGCTGCTCCACCGCGGTCCCTCCTGCTAAGCCCGTGCTGCGAGGAATGTGCAACCAGAACCCCTCCGGTTGGAAACCGCGAGCCCAAACTCAACATCTCTCGGCATTTTGCAGTGTTTAGAGAGGACAGCACCGTATCCGGGCCCGCTGCCTTGCTCCCTCGCCTTTACAACATAACTAACTTCCAAAAGCACTCTCCCAAGATACAAGTCTAGATGCTTGCTCCAGTACTCATACCGAACATCAAGGCATGGTCCCCTGCTATAAAATATGTGGCAGCAAGCAAATGGAAAGCGCAGGAAAATACAGGCGAAAACAGGACAATAACTCTAAATCTGAAAGCTGAGACCCGATAGAGTCAGTTCAGTTGTGCAATCATTTATAAGATGAATGACAGTTTAATAGCCACTAGACAGTCCCCGGGGATCTGTGGTTTGAAAGTAAAATGGGTATTGTCTGTACCTCTTTAGGCTGTTTTCCAGCATGTTGTTGCTGTAAAAGTTGAAGCTGCAACTGTTCCTGTTGTTTCTTATAAAACTCTTGAAGCTGCTGCTACAAAGAAAAGGAAAGATGGTAAGTAACAAAGTGGAGAGCCAATTCAGTGTCCCTTTTGGTTAACACACAAACTGTGATTTGAAAAATAGCATCCTTTTATCTGTAATGGTCTGACCTTTAGTTTGAAACTCGACAATAAATTCAGTGCACACTGACTATTCTTGGCATTATCGTTTGAAAAGTAATCTCCAAAATGAACTGATGAAAAACATACCATTTTCTACACAAACTAATTAAAATAAGGCAAGGAATGACCTTTGATTGTAACAACAAAGCCAAAATGCCCTTGCTGAGAGAGCCTGGCGAATCTCTGTTGTGAAACACACATGCTTTCTAAATGATAGGGTTTGACTGTATTAAGTGTTGTTCAATACATGCATAGACATCCTGGGAAATACTCTCCTCCTCCCCGCTCCCCAGATGTGCGCCGTGCAGGCAGCGCTCCAGCACGGGCAGGAGGGAGCCTGGCAGCCAGGAGGGAGCATGCAAGGTCGAGCTGGGGCGGACGCTGACGCCCGCCCGGGATTCGCGAGTCCCCACCGTGCCGTACCCTACGATAACGGAGCCTCAGGGCTTGTCGGTGGCCAGCTTTCGGCTGAAAAAGGACCACGGGCTGTGAGAAACACTGACGCACCGCACGGCATACGTTGGCCCAAATCAAACAGATTAAGGCTTGCAAACCTCTTCACTTTTATTGCCACCGTTTCCACAGTCCTTTACGGTTCCAGATGGACATAACGAGGTCTAAAACGGGAACTATCGCCCTACTACCTTGTTTATTCCAATTAGTCAGGGCACACCATGCTTTCTGGGGGATGCAGGCAAAAGCAACAGGGACATCTGCCGAAGTCCTGACACTTAAATATGCATCTGTATTATTTAGCTGATCTTGGAAACACTCCTAGCACTGCTCCCTGGATTTGTTTCCAGTAGCTATTTCTAGAACTAAAAACAAAAGAGCAGTCAGTTCATCTCAGAGCACGGCTGCTCTGAGGTTCGGACCCGAGATGCGGGCAGCTTCTTTCTCCGGGAACATTTTGGGAGGTGAAGAGCTCTGGTACCTACAGGGGCCACCTCAGCAGCTGTTAAAGAAACAATTACCTGTTGAAGCATGAGTGCCTGCTGCTGCTGGAGCAGGACTTGGAGTTGCTGGGGAGTTAGCACTTGTTGCTGGAGGATCTGCTGCATTTGCTGGGGAGTGATCACTTGAGGTGTCATCATAGCCACCGACACTGGAACCTGAAGCAGGAGAGGAGAGCAGAGAGGGGTCAGAGCGCGCCGCCGCAGCTCCTCCGTGCCACCCACCATCCCCGCGCCCGGCAGCGAGGGCGCTGAAGGCGAAGAGGGTCCTCACAGCCCACTGCAGCAGGCACAGAAGTCCCGACCACATTTTCCCGGCGACTAAACTCCCCTTTCGCAAAACATTATTAGGATGGGAATCCTTTAAAGCAAGCAATATGGTAAACCCCAGTAAGATGTATTTATTTTATAAGAAACCATCAAGTGAGTCCTTTCCCTCCCAGAAAGCCCTTGCCTTCCACACAGAAATCCAACAGCGGAGTATCCCGCGCTGATGGGATCTAGACCCTATTACGACAGGTTTTTAAGAAAATTGAAGGAAGGCTCAGTGATGTGAATAACAGCACTAGACTCCTATGCAATTTTAACAGAAAGGCCCTACCACGACGTCTTTACCATTCCATATTCACCCAGCATACAGATGTCTTCAATTCTTTCATATTATGTGAGATACCATTAAAAGCCGCTTTCCATGACATTTCAGTGACAAACAGCTACAGTGATGAACTTGATAGCATTTCATATTTGCAACTGTTAACACGTTTCTGCACGGGCATCTTTGCAAGGAACCTGTACACTGTATCTGAAAGGATGATGTCTTGTTCAGATAAAACACTGACATTAAAATGACAGGCTGTCTTGGCCAAGGTTACACAAATTGTATTCAAGCGGATACCTAATGACAATGCTATGAATTCTGCAAGCTTTCTAGAATGTAATTTAGCTATTCAAAATAATCACTGCACTTGTGTTTAATTTGCAGACTACATGAGAACCATTTTGTCAGTCCCAGTAACGCAAGAAGACTATTTCCCTAGAAACCCACCCCTCTACCCTCCACCCCAAAAAAGGAAAAGAAAAGGAGGAAAAAAAACAATAGAGGAAAAGACAAAACCCGTATGAGTTTTAACAGTAATATTTAAGCACCTTACTTTTCTATAGTTTCAAATCAAATACGTGACAGCACAAAACTAAAAGCAGTAAAGGATATACTTTGCTAAAAAGGATCTCCTGTCATCTCGTGTATTACAATAAAAGGTAATAATATGTTTAGCACTTTTTCTGTGCACCACTTTTTAAAAAATCAGCAGACAATAGCTGATCAGAAGATAAAGGAGTTTAAAAAAAAAAAGTCTTCCAGTGTAGTAGTAAGCAAGAGAGAAATGCAGTATTAATTTTATGTAACATAATGTCTTAATATGCAGTTTATCTTGACTTTTTCACATGATTTGTCCTGTCATTTGCATAGCAAGCTCTCATTCCTAATTTCACAGTCATTATGCACTGATGTCCTGATTTCTCAGCATCACTAATTTTGATGAACTAAAAATGGTTCCTGAAGGTCAGATGCATGTACACCGCACATCTCCCCGTGTTGTTGTGTACACGTCGTGTGCCGGGGCCAGACGCTGCCTTAAAAAACACTTGTCTGAGCAAAGCCTCGCAAAGGCTCGCGCGCCTCCGACATCCCATTAGTGCGAACACGGCGAGGTCCTCTGTGCGTGCTCCCCGTGGCACAGCACATTCCCACATATCTAATGCGGTCCAGGCAGGTGTGAACGCAGGCAAATGAAGATTTAATTACGGGTCAAATGCCAGCCCTACCAAAGCCAGCGGCCGCTCTCCCGTGGCCAGCGCTGCTCGCCCGTGCCTACGGGAAAGCCACCGGCCAGCCACCGCGCCGTGCCACCGCCTCGCCACGCGGGACCAGCTCCGAGGACACTGAGTCATCGGGATGGGTAATCCCATTAATTCAGAGTATCTTAATCCGTAGTCTTTTCAAAACTTTTCTGGGAGTAGAAAATTATTTAATTAAATACTGCCGTCACTATCTTCACCCCGAAGCCTGACTCACCTTCATTATTCTCAGCCCCAGAGAAGTTTACTTTACCCTCGGGTTTGTACTACCTTTCATTGAAGTTGGACTGAGCAAACAGAAGAGGAAGCATGTTTAAGTGTGTTTTCTGTGCCCTTCTTGGAAGACAGACAACACAAATACTCTTCAGTCAGATTTATGACGACAAGCAGAGATACAGACAGGAATAGGGTGGGGTGCTGTAAACCCTACACATCGGTGATTAATACGAAAGGCCGCATTCTGCCGTCAGCTATGCGGAGACAACTCCCATTCACTTCCATGGCTTTTTTGCACGTTTATCTTGGGATAAATCTAAGGGTTTGGCCCTACCTTTGAAAACTGGCCACGTACCTTCCGGTGAAGAATCTCCTAGCTGCACACTCTTCGCTAGAACAGAAGCACTTAACCAGCAAGGAAAAGGGGGGGGTGGGAAAAGGCACACCTAGGAGTACAAGTTTGCATTGATCCGTTCAACTTCATTTTACCATCTGAAACCACATTTTCACACCACATCTGTGTCGCTAAAGAAGGTCCTGCCTTCCATTTATAAACACGGCTAACAGCCCCACGTAGCCAAAGTTTGTGCTTCTGCTGATCAAGAAAGCGACTTACGGAAACCTTTCACAAACAAATGCAAATAAATCAGAAACTACCGTGTTAAAAACGACACGCACGCTCCGGACAAGCGTGGGCACACGTAAAGTTTGAGGACTTGAAATAGTTAAGAATGATGGCCTATATATCCACTCTCTTAACTCCCAACGTCCAACTTTTTCATGTAGCTAGTCCCTAGTAATACTAGGAATCAAAGGGCATGCAGCTCCAGCAATAGGCTATTATAGCCCACACTTTATTACCCATTACTACCGAGGTCATTAGCGGTAAGAGTGATTGTACTGGTCTTAACCTATTGATCATTGTAACTACTATCATTTAATCCCGTGTTGAATGTCTGGAAAGCTGCTAAAGGCACACAAGAGAGAGTGCTTTAGCGATGAGAAATATAGCCAAAGCTTGGAAATTACACTTTGATTCATAAAATCTAGCCAGTGGTTTAAATCAATAGTATTTAAAACAGTCATGTAAGTTCTTAACTACAGCTCTCTAATATTTATGGGTCCCTTTTTGAGTGTATTCAGTCAAAACTAAACTTTATTTTAGGTACTGTGCAATATACTTTACATTACGTTAGATAAAAAATATTTATTTCTGATATTTTGTCCGATAGTAAATGAAACCTAAACTGAGGGCTATAAATTAATTTTAGATTTCTATCTCTCAGATGTCAACTTAAATGTGTTGCCAAAAAAAATTACAAACCAACTTTAAAAATGGCTTAACTGTTTAAGTACATGAAAATGAGCGTGTTTTATGAGTTAACAATGAATCACAGAAGGCAGTTTATGAAGAACTAAAATAATTCTGTCTTACTGCCTTCGGGGAGTTGAAGTTTGAATTAAACTACTGGCAGATATATTTAAAGAATGCTAAGTTAGCATGCAGAGCAGAAATCAATCTTTTCCTTTTTTAAGTTGTTTATTTCTATTTTCCACATGAAGCACGATTGTTGTTATTGATATGATTAATGAACTACTTTTGGTATTGTTGACTGATAACAATAGGGTGTGGTAGATACCCAGCTGCATGTCAACCTGGCAGCAAAGGTAAAAATACAGCTGCAATTTGGCTTTCGGAGCTGTACTAGTATAGACCTGCTGACATGCTAATACCATCAACGGCAAAAAATGTCTTTAATACTCACAATTGTTTTCAGACACTATTTCTCCCAGGGTTTTGCCTGCTGCTCCTCCGCATCCCCCAAAGCTTTCCTGGCCCCCGCAGTCCCCTCTGCTACCCCCAGTTTCAAGCTCTGCAAACACACTGTATTTTGGCGCGGTCAATCAAGGAAAACTTCCACAAACTTGGGCCACGTTCACCTTTAACTTCAGAACGGAGTTACAGCAGGGATGCATTTGTCACTCCTCCATACAACCCAGACAAGGGTCACAGGGATGAAAATGATTTAGTCCTATTTAATCATCTCCATTCCCCCATTTTCAGTGATATTAATATAATTAAATACTAGCTAAATAATTTCAAGTAGCTTAATCTTGTATGAAGGGGAAAAAAAAAAAGAATACCATTTTCACACAACGTGCCTTCGATGTTGGATACGGTTGCGCTCCTGTTAACTGTTAGCAGGCATGCATGGAAGATGGGGAGGATTTCCTTAATTCATAGAGAATAACTCTGCCAGAAAATCCTTTTCTCCCGCAATGTATGTTCGAACTTGATTTCAGTAAGACCTCATACCAGGCACCTTGGATTTCCAAACGGCAATTCTTCGGTTAAAGATTTTGTGATAGAAGTCAAACGGAGCAAAACCGAGCTGAACACCGAAAGGGCGAGTAGCTGAGGAACAGGTAAGAACACTGGGCTACAAACAAAAGTAGATACAGCTAGGCGAATACAAACAATTAACTTGAACTGTCTTATTAGACGGCTATTACGTGCAATACATTTGAAATGTAAAAAAAAAAATCTCAGCCGGAACAACGCACAGCAGCTTCGCTCACGCCACAGGAGAAGACAAACCACTGACACGCTGGCAAACAGGGAAGCACGATGCCACGCGCCAGAGCAGAGCCCGGCAACACCAGAAGCGCCGGAGGCAGGACCTGCTTCCATCCCGAGACTAAAACGCTTCCCACATCATGTCTGATCCTCCAAAAGAACAACAACAACAACAACAAAAAATCCCCCTGCTAGAAATAGGCACGCAGAAACGGCAACGCTGTTTCATTATGCAAAAAGGAATCTCACTTTTAGATTTGGTTATTTGGCCGTAATACAGTGCAACACATTAAGACAGGTAATGTTTATTGTATTAATGTAAAATCAGCTAAGGAGTCTGTCATTAGCATAACTGTTCTCTCTGTAACAATACAACTCCCTATTAAAAGGGGGGGGGAACTCTTTAAAATTAAATTAGCATTTTATTATACTAATTTTGTTTATTATATTTTATCAGGAGGGAAAATCGCCCTCTGACCCACGGATGCAGTACGACGGTGCTATGCTGACATTCCCCAGCGTGTCAGGATGTCTGCTCTCTTCTGTATTCTCTTGTAGCTGAGGAAAAACGGGAATATTTTCATATTTGTTTACAGAACGAAACATCTGATCTTATCTACCGCTTCTCATGCATACCAGGTTTCTCACTAAGTGCCAGGATAATTGTTTCTGCTATAATAAATACCCATTTAATTTGCATAAAAATATAAAGTTTACATAAATTAAATCCTTTCTACATCTAACATTTGTCAAATAGAGACTAAACCGGTACACACACAACCAAATACTCATTTAATAAGCTGAGTGAGATTTCAACCTCGAGATTATCATCATCATTTTTCACATTTTAAAAAGTTATCATTTTTGTTTCCTGCTCCAGCATGAAAGGAAAAATTATAACCTGCTGTACTTGGTTCCGAACAGTAGTGATATTTTATTATGATTCAGGTTTAACAAAAAAAAATAAAAAAAAATCTGCAATTTTTTTT